>JAPYZI010000758.1:0-107211 GCA_030523105.1 Ophioninae sp. A BG-2022a
TGGAAAAATTTGCAAAAATCGATGGTCCAACTTTGAAATTCTGCCAAAAATCGAAAAATCATCGGATTTTAATTATTAAAAAAGCATTTTGAAGAGAAAGCCATAACGAAAAGATTGAGTGCAAAGTGGAGTGCCAAATCCTACAAGAAAAAAAGTTATCGATGATTTACTGAACAAACTCATTTTGCCCAAAAATCGAAAACAATTTTTGATTTTTAATATTTTTTTTATCAGTCTATTTTGATGTAACTTTGTCCCCTGAACACGAATATACCATTCATTTCCCGAAAAACCCAAAATTTCGAGGGAAAAACGTCAAAAAAGTATTCTAGAAAGGGTTTTTCCCATTTCCCCAGTCTAATTTTGCGCTTTCGGTAAAAACTGGGGCATATTCCTAATCAGCAGAAAATTTCCGATCGAATAGACCCTTGTAAAAGGTCAAAAACGGAAAAAAAAAAAATTCGACCTCCCCCGGCCACTTTCCCGAAATCGTGAAAATCACGAGATTTCAAAAGGTCGTAGGGTGAGCTCCTTAAATGCCATCGACATTCATCAGGGGTGTTTAGAAAAGGTTTTTGCCTAACTTAAACAATGGCGTTGGATTCGTATCGATATCTCTTATAGTTTTCCCGTGAAGTCCACTTGAAAAATCGCAAAAAAAGAGGCAAAGGGGTATGTATGGAAAAATTTGCAAAAATCGATGGTTCAACTTTGAAATTCTTCATCGGATTTTGATTATTAAAAAAGCATTTTGTAGAGAAAATCATAACGAAAAGATTGAGCACAAATTGGAGTGCCAAATTCCAAAGGAAAAGAAGTTATCAATGATTTGGTGTAAACACTTTTTTCTCCCAAAAATCCAAAAAAAATTTGGATTTTTAATATTTTTTTTATTAGTCCATTTCTATGTAAATTTGTCCCCTGAATAAGAATATACCATTTATTTCCCCAAAAACCCAAAATATCAACGAAAAAATTGTAAAAAACTTCTAGAATCACGATGTTTCTGCTTTGTGCAGTGCTTCCGACGAAAATTCGTTGATATTCGTAATCAGCAGAAAATTTACGATTAAATTGACCCTTTTAAGAAATACTTTTAAAACAGAAAAAAAAATGTACTCGAGTACCCCCGCCACATTTCCGGAATCTCGAAAATGACGAAATTTCAAAAGGTCGTAAAACTCCAAAATTGACATTACCGACGTAACGAAGTGCCCGCGACGAAAGTTTCCAGCGTGTTCTTCATTCCCTTAAGGTTCCTTAAGTTATTTCTTTTGTCTTTTTATTTGCCTGAAAGTCATAATTAGGGCATAATAAAACGTCATCATCGTTTCTCCCCCCTCCACTATTTCGCTCCCTCCTTTCTTCCGAATATAAGATGCGTCGTTTACTTTATACGAGTTAATTGCGCCGAATCGTCATTGGTGTAAATCGTTGCGAATTCTTGGAGCGGACCACGTGCACGCGTATATTAACGTGGTAGAGTTCTCGTCTCTCATTATCCGTCTTGTTCAACAGAAGACGTTCGGTTATCTCGTTTATCCTTTCATCGCTCCAATACGAAACGAGAGAAAGAAAGAAAGAGAGAGAGAGAGACAGAGAATGAGAGGGGGTGGGGGGTGAACTGACACTACGAAGAACAAAAAAATGCCTACGCATATGTGAGAAAAAATAAGTTTGTTTAATTCGCCCGAGGCGAGTTGACAATTATTATTCCCCTTGTCCGATTCGCCACTGCGAAGCTTGGGGGCCCTCGAAGACTTTGTTGAGTATGTGGGTGGGTCAGCGAGTCAAGTGGTCACTCGCTAGCACGTTTCTTTTCTTTCTTCCATCTTCCAGTCCCCACTACTGCTCTCTTTCTCTCGCTTTGGATTCTTCCCCTCTCATTTATTCGTCGCGTACCGTATTAAGTACGTTTCAACTTTTATAAACGCACATAAGCAACCACACTCGTATGTGGATCGTTTATCAAAATGTCTCCAGTTAAGTCTTCGTCTTTGCCTACGTCCGAGTGTACTTTATGGGCCAGAGAAAGAGAGAAGAGATTGAGAATACTATATTATGTATGCATACATATATTTATATATTATATAGTCTTTTCTTTTCTTATTTCTTTTCTTCATTTTTTTTCTTATTCGTTTATTTTTATTTCTATCATATGTTTAATATGAACATTTGAAACAATAGTAAGACAATGTCGGGTTTATGCCTTTGAAAATTATGTTCGGTAAATTGGTGTAAGATTTCTTCTCCGAATAAAAAACTTACCGATTAAAAAAAATACACATTAAAAATTACGAATAAAAAAATGATAGATAGCCTTTTATTTCTATTATATTTTTAATATGAAAATTTAAAAACAAGTAAAATCAAGTTCGGTTTTTGCCTTTCAAAATTATATATATATATGAGCTATCTGTAATTTAATAATTCGGAAAAAAAATCGTGCACCATTTTGCCAAACAAAATTTTCAAGCGAAAAAACCCAGCTACCCCAGAAAAACCCAAAACCCAAAACCCAGATTTTCTTTTTAAAATGTTCATATTTAAAAAATTGTAAAAATAAAAACAAACAAAAATACAGGAATAAAGAGAAAAAAAATGAAGCTGCTTTTGACGACATCGAAAATCCGTTTGGTAAATTGGTGTACGATTTTTTAATCCGGATAGAAAACTTACAGGGTGGCCAATACTTTTGAGCAACACTGTATATATACATATGTGTGATATCGTTGCCTACGTATATTCAGCCGCAATTGGACGAAATTGGCTACTTGGGTAAACGTACGGTTCGTCGCCTCTCGATGCTCTGCTTTCTTCAATTTACGTCTCTTCTCTTCGAATGCGCACAATCGAGACGTGGGTTCGTAACGTTCGCGTATAGAAGAGCTCTTCGTACGTATAGCTTGACACACACGTATGAGAAAAAAGGAAAGGCGAAAAGTGAGATAAAAAGGAGACACCGGTGTGCGAAAGGCATTCTTATCGTACGGTAATACGCCCCGATTCTTTTATTCTTCCTCTTTCGCTTTCTCCAGGGTGCATTGCTCACGATAGCTCGTTCCATCTACCACCGATTTTTCCGCAGACTCGGAGAAAAAATTTATCCCTCTTGGTTCCCATTCTCCGGTACGTCCCTTATGCGTGAGTTACCGTCCTTTTTTTCCATTCGATCTGTACCGGACTATCCAATGTCTTTTATCTACATAGACGATTGCCATTATCTATAATATACAGGGTGACCGGGGAAGTAACCTTCAAAAGTAAACTTTCGTTTTACCACTTTTATTTAGTCGTACTCAAATAATCCTTATTTACAACTTTAAATGTATACTTTTAAATAACTTTTTTTTTTAACCAAAACGAAGTTTCCAATCAACCAGAAAAAAAATCGTTGATGTTCGTGAGGTTGAGATGAATCATAATTTGAGTGATATTGAACGTTTTGGCAATGAATTATGAACGAAAAAGAAATATCAAAAAATCAGTATTTAAATAATATGAAAATTGTAATAAATTATGGTGTTAAACGGATTTAAAAGTATGAAAACATTTCTCCCAGACTCACAGTAGTTTTCAACACCATATCAATTACCTAATCCCGTACGGATTCTCATAAACGAATTTTTAATACGAATTTTTAACAGCTGTGATAATACTTGTATGATCTGAAGCGAAAAATGAATATTCCATATAATTGATTAACAAATTTGTTGCACCGCAATGACACGAATCGTGATGCGAGTTTTCGTGGTAAAAAATCAAAATTGATATCGGACGAAAAAAGAAATTATAAAAGAAATTCTACTTCTTAAACGATTAAAAATTTAACTAAAAAGTACGTAGGTCTGATTTAAACACTTCTCGATAAAAAGCTAATATAAATTTCCCATTCGAACTTCACTTCTCCGGGCACCTTGTATATACACAAAAACTCAGAAACATATATATGAGCACATATATAAAGTAGACAATCGCAGGGGTGCCAGATACTCTTTCGATTCTTTTGAATTCTGATATCTGCGTTCGAGCATCACCGATTCCTTTATCGGCCCGTTTATCGGCTCATTGAACTCGCCTAAAGCTAATTGGTTACTAATTCATCGGCCTATTATAGATCGGAATTATATTCGTATGGCTTGATTCTCAGCCAATATGTATCACATGAATAACCGCCGATCACACACACACACACACACACACACACACATATATACCTAGGATTTTGAATACATCATGATTCATCAGAAAAGACATCAACGTCACGACGTTCGATTCTCATAGTTTCTTCGTCGAGGCTTCGATTGAATCGATTTGCGCCAATTGCCAGACTACTTTCCCAGCGAAATCTGTTTCTCTATCGAACTTCCCCTCCGTCTCCATTTCCGCATTTTCTTCAAGGTCCAGGTTTTCACGTTCTGCTTTCCGTCTCGAACCGATCCGTGACAATCGAATTCCATTCGATACGCGTTGGGATCAGTGGAAGAGAATTCGCTGAAGGTGAGATACGATGAGGGGGCAAAATGCTATACGTACGGAATTTGCATCGATAGATATATATCGAGGCATCGGATTGACTAGCTGTGTTCGGTTTTGATGAGGTTGCCGAGGAAGCCATTGTTATATATATATATATAGATATATGAAGAGAGAGAGAGAGAGAGAGAGAGAGAAAGAGAGTGAGAGAGATTGGGACAGAGCAATGGTAACATATGCAGAGACATTCCCAGTCTCCGCTACTTCGTCAAATTAGATTAATCTTCTCCTGAAACTGCGCAACGAAGGATTAGATAATCGTCCTCAGTTCTTGGTCTCCGTTGATCCCCAGAATTTCTCATCTCGCCTCCTTGCGTGTGGATGGGCTTTCACAAACGTTCCCTCTCGTAGATAAAGCCGAAAGGTTCTTCAAGGGCGTGGATGAACGATGCTGGAAAGAAGAGTCAAGTGGGTCCTTGGTTGAGGACCCCTCCAGTTTTTTACGGTATCCTCAGTTGCCCCTGGGATTCAAACGTCACCGATTCGTCTCATCTCTCAACGAATACCGCGATTGTTGATGACGAATGAAGAATACCGAAGAATCAAAGAAAGTCTAAAAGCCGTCATGCTTTGAATAGAAATGACCCACACTTTTCTTGCGCGAAACTCGTAAGTAAGAGAAAGGTAGAATGATGTAAAGCCCACCTTATTTGTTTTTAAGTGCCAAAAAAATACTATGAATGTTGAAACAAAACAAAAATGTTTATTCAATCGTTTCTTCAATAATGAACGTATTAATAATAATTCTGCTTCGGAAAACAATGTTCACTATTAACAACAAGATTTTATTAAAAAAAAAAAAAGGGTTTTCTGGTCCTTATTCAGACCACTGTTCCTAATAAGACCATACGCGTTGTAACTTCGTACAAAAAAAGAATAAAAAATATACATAATCTTGAATTTCAAACTTAAATGTTGACAACAACGTGTCTAATGCTGATAAACCACTACATATAATTACAATAAAGATTCACCAAGTAATATTGCAAAACATTTTTTTGTTCCCGAAAGTTTTGGTACGTCGAAATATGAAGAAACGCCTACGTGCGATATCGCACGCGCTGCCTTCTATCGACTGCAAATTTGTTTGGGTTTGCCACAGCGCGGCGGTTGCTATGGCAATTGCGGCCATTCAAAGTTAGACACTCGACGATAAGAGCTCGATCCGTTTGGCTTCGTACTTTTGGATATTTGAATCGTGGACTTTATTAATCACTGGGCCTTACGTCAGTCAGTTACCTAAGGAAAAAAAATCAATCGCCGAAGTAAACGGTTGCGCTTGGGAAAACGCCGATCCGATTGGCATGAAATGCTTTCAGAATTCACGAAAACGATGAAACGTGGTCGGGATAAGTAACGGCTCGGTTTGAGGAGGGGCGAGAATCGAGAGGCTGGACGAGATCGTTCGATAATTGCTTCTCAAGTCGACTCCAAGTCGGAACCGAAACTCTAAACACATACACGCACACACACACACATATATATATATATGTGTGTGTGTATATATGTATATATGTATATCCCTGTACGAGGATGTATTCGTGAACGCGCTCGAAGTAGTGCCCGTATTGAATAGAGATATTCGTTATTCACAAGTTGCGTCTCGCCCCGTGGGGTTCCTGCCGAAATTAATGCACATAGCCCGTGGGCGCGGGTACTCGTTGTTCTCGGGGGGTCATAGCAACTGCACACAATCAACTCTGGATGACGCCGTTGGGCACTGGGGAAATAGTCAAGTGGATGACTTGTATAGGTCTCTATGTGTGTGGGTGTATGTTGGAGAGAAGGGCGAACCGGGGGGGGGGGGGGGGGGGGGGGGGGGGGGGGGGGGGGGGGGGGGGGGGGGGGGGGGGTGTGTACACAGGGTGTACAATATCAGTGGGCACGAGAACGTATCCCGAGAGAAATGCGTTTCGGGAAAAAAAAAAACGTTCCGAAACGAAAATTTAATAATTTTGGGGTATGTGGACGATTGCAATGGTTATTTTACGATTAATTTTATTTCCGTGAAAGGGGAATCGATATTTTCTGTATCGTTAACGTATTTTTATAGCCGCGAAACATGATTGCGGTTTTAATTAATATTGAACGAAATATGTATATAAAGAAAATATAAAGATTGTATTTTGTTTGGGTTTGTTTGGGTTATCTTTGAACTTTAAAGACGATCAATAAGGTAATTTTTTTTTTATTTCATATAAGAGTCTATTATACTATTTTTAGTTTTTGAGCTTATGAAAGTTTTGTTAGAAAGATTTTTTGTACGTACGTGGACATTTTTTTTTTAATTCGATTCAAACATTTTATTTTATGAATATTTCGATGCTTATTTTATCAGCGGAAAATCGAATCTTTTGTAGATTTAAAAATCTCTGCGTCCTTCTATAACAATTCGAATATATATTTGAAACTGTATTTATGCCAACTTGTACATTCCACGACAAATATGCTACCGGAGGTTGTTTTTAAGATCATTTCGAAAATCAGTTACCTCAACGGCATATCGTACAAAAACAACAATTAAAAAACTTTTAAGCCCAAATACATGCTGAATTAATCCTCTAAAACGAATTTCTATTCGTTTTATTAGACACCAAAAAAAAAAATCGTTTTTTGGCCTTTCTTGGTCGCTAATGTCGATATTGCGCGGGTGTGTAATCTTTATCCCCGTTGTCTCAAACAATATGCGAAAAGGTCAAATATAAGGTCAGAAAAATATTTTAAAACAAACAAATTTAAACGGAAGAAACTTTTATCCGAGATATTTCGTGGTCCCAATGTACATCATAAAAGCCGTAGTCATACGGAAAGTACAATACCAAACCATTCAAAAATATGTATATTAGATCGAACTGTATCGAGGCTTCGGTCTCTGGTTCAGCCCACGATCGACCGCTGGCTCGCTGTCGATTTACCCACTCCCCAGGTTCTTGTTAAAACGCCGTAGGATAATTACCCGAACGAGTTTATACTCCCGTGACCGCAGTAACGGCCCTCTCTGCCCTTTCTTCCCTCCATTCTACTCGCGCACGTCTGGTAACGCCTTGGAACTTGGTACCTAAAGGAACTTCCGGAATGTTGTTGAATCGTTCACCGAAGGGATTGGCCTGATAGGCCAATCTCTGGCCCTGGATATGGGACCTGTTTAGGGGCCCAACATCTCCGGATCTTCTTCCCAGGATACTCTTAGTCTATCGTCTCAATCTTGCACCAAGCACTTCCTGAAGTTGCCTACGAAGATACAGTCTTGGCCGAAAGAATCAGGCATCACGATTCCGGTTTCACGGAAACCTGAATGTTTCACGAAAAACGTGATAACCCGATGAAAAAAAATTGTAATTCTTTTGGTTTTTATCGAAACCGATGCTAACAGTGTACTTTTGAAAAATTCCGTGACTGCACGGTGAGATAACACTTTTTCAGAGTCCGTTATGACATTTGGCAAACTGCAAAAGTAGTGAAAAATCATCATTTTCAAAGCGACGTCCACAACGAGTACAAAGTTTTTTTTTTCCAACAAGTTTTTGCTTTCAATTTCGAACCATCATCGAATTATATTTTTAACCAACAATCTTTCAAATCTCATTTTCACGCCGAGGGATCTAACAAGTCAGAAAAAAATTCTTGTTTAAATGTAAAATTGTTCGTTCGTTAAAAAATGCAATTTTAAGGTATATAACAAAATAAAAATGTTAGAAAATAAATGATACAAATGTTTGTACAAGATATACGAGAAAATAAACCAAAATAACAATGTTCGTCGTTCGAAAGTTGTTTGTTTAAAAATAAAGATTGAAGAATAAGAATAACGAATTATCGATGGCGTTCGTTCCCTTTCTTCACCCATAATTCACACTCGAATAATTCCTTGGTCGTTCGTCAAAATTTTGAGAACGGTCGTAACAGGATCCTAAAATGAGGAGGGTCATTTGCATCGGTTCTACTCTCGTACGTAGGCGGGAATTTCGATCGGGCTATAGGAGTGAATTCGGACGTGCGATTCCGTACTTCCTGGTACTAGTCGTGGGGCACTGGATTGATCGGAAGCTAGGAATTGAACGATTGAAGATCGCTCGACGAGACGATCGTAATTACGGCAGCGGTTTAACGTCCCTTATTAGTAGTGACCGGACAAGAATAATAGCCCTCCCTCCGGTTGTTTCCCCACGCCCTCCGCCCTAATTCGAATCCCAGCAGCAAGCCTCTTCCCATAGGCCGTCGTAATGACAAGACCGGGGTTAAAGCTTCGCACAGCCGCGTGACCGCGAGGATGAATCAGCGAGTTCAACCCAGAGAACGATGCCAATTAATAATGCCAGAGACGAACGTGGAACTGCGAAAACGTCAGGAAAAGAACGAGAGGGTGAAATCGCGAGCGTTTACCAAACGGAGATCACTTTTATAGCGTCCTCGTAAACCCCCGGCCAAACTTAAAGATACAAATGAAAATGTGAATTGAAACGAAGAAAAAGAAAACATTCCGAAGCTTCGTCGTTGAAAAACATTGAGGAGTAGGATTTCATCGCTTGAACAATGCGTTTCATAAAACCTCGTAAAAAAACGATGAGCGCTTCGTTTTACGGCAAGTAAACAACATTTTTAGGCCCTCCGTCAACGGAGGACTGAAGCGTCACTTTTTTCGAATTTACCGAAGACCTTGCTTCAACACTATACACGAATATCGGTTCGAAGTTGTGACGGTAGATTCACGATTGCCTCTTTGGTAGACGTATACTTTTTATGTTGTAAATTTACAGCTTATTTTCGAATCTTTCGGTTCGTTAAAGTTATCATTTTTTAATTCCGAAATTTTATCAAATAAAAAATCACTACGAACTTCTATAATAGGACATATGTTTATTTATTTTTATTAATCTGTTTCAGAACTTATATCGTCATAAAAAATTTGTTTGCCATTAAACGTGTTTTATGTTAAAAAGGTCGTTTCAAATATTGGCTTTTTCGTCGTCATTTATTACAAAGACAATGAAAACGAAAATTCTGTATTTAAATATACGCTGAACGATCTCTCAAAGATTCCCATGTCATTTATTATATACAACAACAAAAAATTGAATTTTAGGAAAGTTTGGCTTTCTTTTCAGACGAAAAATGATGTTATTGCTTAAGTAATATTAAATGCGATAAGGTTGTATAGGGAAATAAGATAATTGATAAATTTAAGTACAGAATAGATAATCCATGTAAAACAAAAAGGAAATTCTAAGCTTTGGTTAATTAAATTAAATGGGAGACAAACTTGATAATCATTAAGAGGGAATATGATAAAGATAAAGAGAGAGAGAGAGAAAGAGGGTGGAGGAGGCACCCTAGAAATTGTATATTCGTCCCTTCATCAAGAGCGATATAGCCCAGTGCGTTGGCGGAACTCGCGTTAACCCTCGTTCCAGACTTCGTTAGCTTCTTTCCTGAACGCGAACCGGGAGGAAAGAGAATGAAGAGCGAGGAGGAGATCGAGATGAGAGAGGACCAAGGGAATGAAACGGGGCGTAAAGAAAGCAAGAGGGTGGAACGAGGCATTGTCGACCGGGCGAGGGAGTCAAAATATTATTACAGAATTACTTTCAGTCCTGCTCGAAGTGGAAAAGATCAGCGGGGATCAGACACGCCTCGAAGCGTTGAATATAAATAACGTCGTGTTATTATTATTTGTTTTTTCATTCGAAATTTGCAAATTTCCGGTTTGAAATCTTCGAGATTTCTGATCAAAGAAACAACAAAAAATACAGAGACGAAATGTTTACTGAATCTTTTAAATCTAACCATCAATATCTTAAGTTATTAAAATTATGAATGAAGGTATAACTGGTTACAGAAACGAGCTAATAATTGGTCCGAAAAGAAGGTTCCCTAGTCTAGATCATTTCGTATATTTTTAACCTTCGAAGTAATCAATTTAATATTTAATTAACAGATCACAAGCATTAATTATTCACTTTTGATAATAATTAATGTATATCTGTTCCAACTGACCAGAAAAACTATTTCTCAATTTGTATAATTCAGAAAAGATATAACGTGACTCGTATCGAATATTAAATAATAAATAATAAATTATGAATAATGTACAATTAATAATAAACAATGAAAATAATAAATCAATAAACTATAACAATAAACTATTCATCAAAAGTTGAATAGTTTTTTTTTCTTGCTTCAGTTCCAGTTTTATTTTATAAATGAGTTTAAAAAATCTTCCAACTTTTCAAAAATTGTGAATTTCCGATCACCCTGTGTCTCGGGTTAAATTGCTCTGATATACTACTAGATTCGCCTCCCGGACGGAATACGAGCAATTTCCAATCAGCCTGTATATATAAATATCCGGCGCGCATCGCTGCGAGCAGAGGCAATGAAAGCATAACTCTTCGGATTATACACTCTCGAGTGGGCGGGCTGTAGGAAAAGCTCTAGGATACCACGACCACTTGTTCGATTCATCAAGTAGAGATTCCAGCGGGCGCGAGTCCAGTTATAAATTCATGTGGCTCGAGGATGTTTATTAATCGCGCGTACCACGGTGTATTAATGAGGGGATATCACAGTTTCAATTTTTTTGCCCCTATGAAACCCGAATACCGCGAGAGCAGATAACAAAAAAAAATTCACGCTGCTATTTTTTCCTTCGGAACCGTCGCATCACGGATAAATAAATTGCGAGCGAGTATATGAAATTTTTATGGCAGCGTATTAATATTATTATTATTAAAAAATTATTTTTCTTTAATTATTATTGACATTTGTACATTTTTGCATTAACAAATTTCAATATGTTTCATTAACAAATTGTAAAAAAATATTAACGAAAATATTTCGTGAAAAATTTGTACCTTCCCACCACTTTTCTTTCGTTATAAAATAAAGATATGTTTATTAAATATTCGGTTGATCCATCAGTTAAGCAGGAATTACAATTAATGGTCTTTTAAAATTTGAATAAATGTTCACGTATGAAATATTGTACTAGTTTCATATACAGGATCTTTTAAAATTCGATACATTCCTCTCGTGCAGTAAATAAGGTCATGTAATATGCTGCACGAAACCCAATAGTTTCCAAGTGATTAAAGATTTCATTTTTTTTTGTTTAATAAAACGTCGACTTGAAAAAAGTGTACGATACTGTAATAAGTTTTAAAGAATTTTTCAATGGTTAATGAATAAAGAATTATTTACTATACGAAATAAATTGCAAACGCTTTTGCAAGTTTTTATGTTATGTCTGTTATATCCTAAGCCAAGGTGAAAAAAAAGTAAGTTTTATTTATAAAAAACAGTAATCGACTGTAATAAAATATACGGTGCGTACAAATTATTTCGTTTCTTTTTATTTAATTTAATATGATTTTTTTATTTTTAATTAAATTTAATTTATTCCTTATCCGGGAATTAAAAAAACAATTATGGACGTGATATATTATACATTATTTGACTAGAACAAAAATTATATAGTATTTCTTTGGCGAAAAATTTTGACTAAAAATATAATGCGATTTAAAAAAAATGTTAACTTGAATTTGACGATTTATTTTACAGTAGATGGAAAGTCAGGAGCGATTAGTGCACAAACGTAATTGTGTGCTACGAGAAATATTTCCTTTCGTTGTAACGTCTCTCGAGAGCGAGCTCATCTTGGTGTCACGATGATTTTAAGTTGCTCGACAAATAATACGGAAAGCCCTCGACGAGTACGGCCGCGCAGAGTCCTCGAATAATTGGGGCTAATTAATTGAATCGGAAGCTCGGCGCGAGCTCCGTTCCCGGTATGCACGCGGGGGACATTATTTCTCTCCCGCCTACGATTTTCTTACCAAGAGTTGAACGTACAGGTTCATTCACAATAAATTGTCCGCGATGATAAATCTTTTCGTTACAGGCGATTAACGAAACAACTATCGTATGAAAATTCATGGCACAATTCAAGTTTATCGGTCTTAAAAAGTAACACGAATTTACATTTCGTTAAAAAGTCAAAACGTGCAATAAAACTCATTTTACTAATTTCATCCAGGATCTTTGGAATCTTTGGAAATTTGATGAATTCCTTGAACGGGGTAAAAGTAGACCACTCGTGCAGTAAATCAGGTGATATAATAAACAGTAAAAAAAAGCAATAGTTTTCGAGTGATTAAAAATGCCAATTTTTATGTTTATTTATTTGTATCAAAACACCGACCCGAAAAAAATTGTACGGTGTTCCGATAAGTTGAATTTTGTTTTTAAATAGATAATCAATGAAGAATTATTAGAACACGGTTAAGTGTATTGCCAAAAAAAAAGACGTTCAATGCTTGTTTTGAATTCTCAGTCCAGCACGTGCAAGTATCGTCCAATAAGACTCAAATTATTATTGAAATTGAAAGACATATGATTCTATCGGTTAACTCATTATTAAATAATTTATCAATGAGACTAAACATGTAAGCCAAAGATCTAGGTTTGTAAAACTAGGATTTCTACATTTTGTACTAATTATTTATCTGATGTTCCATCAAGTACCTTTATCAACGCTCCAATTTCAATTCTCCATTCATATAGACGTACAGCAGCTTAAAAACTTTAAAAAATTGTTAAAAACTGTCTGAAACATGAAACTATCATGCCAGAATTGATTGATGCGAAGACTACCCTCACATATGAGTAATTAAATGAAAAAGATACACTCGTATTTCCCACGATTGTGGTGTAAAAAATTGATCGATCGAAAAGCCAACTGCAACGGGTCTTTCCATTTTGCGCGTCCATTAAAAATTGCGTGTTAGGTGATTGAGAAGTTTAGCGTTGTAATTGATATTGCAACAACATTGGTCGAACCCTGATTCCAATAATTGCATAAGAATCTCATGTTTACCAAATAATTGAGAATTACAACGGGGACGTTTGGATTTGGGAGGACCACGGACTCGATGAAACGTCACCAACACTAACGAAAGTTTCCACCACGAAGATGAACATCGACGAGTACTTCTGTACGTGGCACGGCTAAACGAGAAAAGCGTGGACGTTCGTTTGCGAGCTTAAAATTATTGCACGCACTAATAATTTCGTCATACTCTTGGGATTCCGGGATGGCACGCGTGTTATATCCGTTTGGGTTTTTCACGTGCAGGCGCATACATTGCTATGATCAACCGGGAGTACCACCGTGCAACGAATATTCCGTGTCAGGAACACTCGGCAATTCGCACGTTGTCCCTATACTCCCTATTGTTGTTGTTATTATTGCTATTGTCATTGTTATTGTTTTGCCACTATTTTTTTTCACCCCTTCAACAGTTTCAGTAAACAACAGCTATGGGCAGTAAAATTTCTCCGGACGATTTTTAATATTAACCGTTTAACTCTTTATAAAATTTGATTTCATTTTAAATATCATCGCTTTATTTCGATACGCTCGACATGCTCTCGTACGTTCTGGGGAAACGATGAAATCCCGGTGCCAGAGGAGTGATCGATGAAAACGCAGGCGTGTCAGGATGACACTCTTCGCGTGATCGAGAGCTGCAAGTGGTGAAGGAGTATTCGACTATTGCCTGCGTACGATTTTTTTCTCGATATCCCGCCGATCCTCCCCTAAACAAATCCGTTGCTCTTTCACCATTTCTTTTTTCCACCTTTTACCTCTCCTTCCCCCATAACTTTTTTTATCTAGCCTCTCGACCTTTCTTTTTATTTCTCTCTCTCTCTCTCTCTCTCTCTCTCTCTCTGTTAATGTGGTCATTCAGATAGATTCGCAATTAACATTGATTGAGTGGACGATACTTCAACCACTCAAGAGACCGATGGGCCGGCCCCTTTGCGAATCCAAAGCCATTATTGAACAACGACACATGTGTGTGTGTTTATATATATATATATCTACAAGAGGTTCAATAATTGACCACAAATCAATCGTTGACGATGTCCTTATTGAGAAATCGATTACCTTACGATGGACATTAATAGAGATTTCATAATTCTTAAATGCATCAACGAAATATGCCGAAAAACATACACTGATCGGAACAATTGAAGGATGACTCATATTTTGCCAAAATTTTGATCAGTTTTGAGCAGGTGTATCTCAATTGACAAAAGAATGTTAAAAAAACGACATTTGGAAGCGAGAATGACGTAATGTTGCATGATGATGGAAATGTTGATTAAAAAAATATGGATATTCCCTTTTTTAAAATTATTTTTTCACCACTTGAGCAGAAGATAAAACAATACAAAAAAACGTTACTGAATTTTTGAAAATGATTTTTTAGCGAGCTCTTTAGGAGTTTGTTTTTTTTTCAATGAGTTATTAACGGTCAACGTTTGTGCTATCGAGAAACTGTATTAAACGTAATTTGCAAAACCCATGATTTTACTGTTTTTCGTTAAAATTGGGATAACTATAAATCGTAATTCAATAAATCGTGGAAGATTTTCGGAAGTTTTTCAGGCAAAGATACGCTAAAGCAATATTCAAAAATGAGGCTCTTTTCGAAATGCCCCGAGGTCATGAAAATTTCAAAATCGTTGAGTCTTTTCTATTCCATACGCAATGCGTAAATTGCAAAATATGGAAATTTAATGAACTGAATGACGTTATGTTTATTTTCAATTAACTTCGATACGTCTCAAGGGTACAAAAATACGAGTAAATATGTCGTTAAATAATATTGCGAGCGATGGATTTGAATGTTTAATTATTTTAATTTATTTATAAGCTTTATTCACGGTTCAATTAGATTAGATTAATTAGAGATATATATTTGCGTGTATGTATGCGGTAATTGCGTCAATCGAATATTGTCCATAATAAAATCGCGCTGACCTACATATATATCGAAGCTATTCTCCGAAGCGGCATTATCGGAAACAATCGAATGACATTATTTATCTTTTATTATTGCCGTATATTACCGTTACCTAAATTGGAACAATGAGACTATCATTGAATTAATTTAAAAAAAAACCCAAAAATGATTTGCGCGTATCAATCCAGGGTTTTAATTATACAAGATATATTTCATTGCGCCGGGAATTCCGGCGACAAATAATAAATGTGGTTCACGAAATAAAAGTACCAGACCTGAGTTTCTGTGCCCGGAAAATATGAGCTTTGGAGCATAAAAAAAAGGAAAAAGAATCACAGTAACGAACCCGTCTATGTTTCGAGCAATCACGAGGAACAAAAAATATGGCGAATAAGGGAATATTTGTCGAAACGTGAATGCGAGGGGGAAAAAGGGATAAGAAAAGTTTTGAACGCTCGTTATATACGTATATTCGTAATTTTTTTCAATTGTTCCCTCGAGTGGTCAATCACGTCGTGGCCAAGCTCGTATGCACGAACATGTACAGGATCGCCGTCAACATCGAGAGTGCTGATATATCCGAGGAAAAGACCCTCCCCCTTAATTCCCTCTTCATATATCTGTACCTAGTTTTACCATTGCACCCTCGAGTATGTATCACGTACTCGCGTGTATTTCCTTTTCCGTGTGCACGAAATGCACGTCGCCTTATTCATCGCTTCTCTCCCAGTGCCTGCCTGTACGTATGAATATCCACGTCCACATCTAAAACGACAATCGGTCGATGCGATGCTTGCGCCCCCCCCCCAACACGACGAAACGCGTCACAATTACGATTCCATTGTTAATTATTATGACGGTGGTTTGACTCCTTCATTGTTCCGGAGGCTCGATTCGACCGACTGCCCCTTTTCCCTTCTCAAACCCACAACCACTATCCGTTCAGCACTTTTTTTTTTCTTTTACTTTCCAAGCTCATTGTTTTTGTTAACTCCACTCGTAAACGCGGTTCCGGAACCTATGGTTATTTTTGTTTTTGTTTCTGTTTGTTTGTTTTTTTTTTCAATTTGTATCCACCCTCAATTATTTCGCAACTAAAAACGGCCCCGAAGAGTGCTTTTTGTTTTACACGGTTAATGAAATATCACTCGTCGAAAATATCATTATCGAAACACGAGTATCGAAACAAAAGCTGGCATTTATTTTCGTACGTTTATATTTATGTAATGTTACGTAGCGTGAGTTTTATTTTATTGGAGGATTTTATTAGTCACGCCATTCGAAATACATCAAATCTGTTTGACAAAAGCGTGTACGGGGAAAGTTGGCACTATTGGAGAAAAGACGAGAGATGGATTGCTCCGACTATTAACACTAAAAACTTGAACTATTTTCGTACGAATCCTACGTAGGCTTTACGCGTACCCCAGCGGTTCAGATCAAAGCTGCTATCGAAGAGTTTATCGCGGAGCGTTTGTTCACTTTCGCCCAACATTTGGTATTTTCGGTACCCATTCGTATAGTCGTAGAGCCAATAAACGTCTGGAATTTCCGAGGTGTACTATTCACCAATTTCGCGACGTAATCCGAAAACAAGCCCAGCCGTACCCCATTACCGGATGTTTCACGGTGGGCTGAATTAAGGTAGATCCGATATGATTGATGGACGGATGCTTCCAAAACGAAGCTTCGTCCGACAAAATTACGTTGTTCTAATCGCGAGTCCGAACTACGGCCAAGTGATTGTGTTTCGACGCGCGTAAACTGGGACATCAAACGTTTCTTTGTAATATATGTGATACGACAGATTACCACGGACTATAACTCGCTCGTATTCAAAATCCGTCCTCTAATGATTTAGAGGAACAAAAATGTGATCGTACACGCTTTTGTCGGACAGATTGTAGTAACTGAAAAAAACGTTGGGAGTTTTCGTGAGCTTGGAAAGCGAAAGCTGGCGCATTTGTTTGGGACTCCGAGCCGTCTGAGCGCAATTTCGTAGATTGGAAAAAGGTGCTGATCCGATGGAAAAGACTTCGGTGGTTCTTTCACACTGTGGTATTCGGGTATTCGTTCCTGCGCACGCCATGATATCTCGCTGACGCTAATTGCTCGTCTGAAGATGGGGTCGCAACCGCGATAAAACTACGACGCAGGCTCCAGTCGGTAAAACGAAAACAGCACGAGATACGGCCATCTATCAGGGGGCAACATAGTCACTAGCGTCCAGAAAGCCCCAATAGGCTTCGTGTATGAGTATGTATACGTACATACGTACAAACCAGAAATTTGAAGACGTTCACCACCCCAGCATTCGCAGGCACCGAACGTCACAAATATCGATATTTTCTCGAAATCGTAAACAAATAATCAAAAATTGTGTTTTCCCACGGATTTCCACAAATACGTGATGAAATTTTATTATTCAGCTATGAAAATGTCTATTTTAAATATGACTACGCGGCTATTCTACTATCCAAATCGTGACATTAGCCAAACTCTCTATTTCACGATTGCTCATATGGTAATAGAATCTGTAATTTTTGCTTTCCATTTGAGAAATTTTGGGAGAAGACAGTTCGTTTATCAATTTGACATTATCCAGTCAAATTTGGTGAAATTCTTAAGAACCCTTTAGGAAATCCGTGGGAAACTATTACCCTGATAGGTAGCCGAGGAAGAGGAATGGGAGGTGTGGCTGTTATGAATTGTGGCAACTGGTAAGTCGCGTAAGAATTACACCTAGACTACTATGTACATAACCCAAAACTCAACACTCAACTCGTGTTCGCGCCTCTATGTGAGACTGTGTGTACATTTAGGTATGACTCAATGGAGGTACGATGGGATCGAATCGGAAAATCTTTGTATGTCGTGACATCTCGTCTCTTCTGCGCTCTTTAGCTCTACCGGCGGCAAATGGAACGTCGTGAGATCCTCTCGAGACTGTACGAGAGTAAGGAATGAAAAGAGAACGGAAGGGCCCTCGATGTTTAACTATACTATATGCAGGGGGTTTTCAAAAAAATTCGTGTGTGTGTGTACGTAGGTATATATATATATATATATATATATATATACCTATAAACTGTACATTATATATTTGGCTGTTCGATTATGAAGGCCGGAAAAGTATACGATGAAACAATTGATCTCTATACGTCCCGTAGTCGGATGATTGAGAGGTCTCGATTGTTTTGCGAAAAGCAGACGACAGGGACGCAAACACACACGCACGTAACCGAGATGCACTTGCGATCCTCTCGAATACGAACTCTGCCGTAATGTTTATCGGGGACAATGGAACGGCTGTGTACGACTTGAATTGTCACTCGAAATTAATGTGGCACGTCATTTCATGTGTCATTCAATCAAATGTTCATTCCATACACATAGGTACACATTATATATAAACTGAGCGCAGCCAAATATTTCAATGGAAAAATATTTATATATGTGTATGTTTGTATATATTCATGTATTCACTTATTTTTTATATTCATATTTATTTATTAAGCACCACTATTTTTTTTTTTTTTAATTCCAGAAATCAAAATATTTTTTCATCCGTATATATTTAAATATATAAACGCACACTCGAATACGCGTGCAATTGTAGACCACTCGAGTTCTCGTTGCACTATAAGCTTCGCGATGAAAATTCGGGAAACACGTTTTTTTTTTTCTAAGACTTTTTTTCGATTATCGAAGTTTTTTCGTACTTCGTGTCGATCCAATGACAAAACTTGTCGACAGGACGACAGGGACTGTACAGCCGTCGAGATAAAACGAGATTTGCCACGATCCTTTGTCTCCTACGAATCAAATTCATTTCAGAATTCTTCGCGATACTTTTTGAGTCAGAAATAAAAAAAAAAAAAAAAAAAAAAAACAAAGAGCTGATATAAAAACAATGTACGCGTTGAAAGGACGGCAAAAATAAAAAACGAAATTGAAAACGTTTCTCATTACATGATCAGTGCAATTAACAACGATTAAAAACTCGTGTATTGTGCTGACCATGAGAGCTTTTGGAATACAATACAATTTTATGTACGTGTGTGTGTGTATATGTTTATGAGAAAGGACATATTTACGTTGCACGTATATCGCGAGTTTTGTATTTTATATTTTTCTCTCCCTCGGGAACAAATTATGAATTCCATTGTCCGAAACGTTACAAAAGCGTTGTTTAGTTAGCCGGTGCACGGACGACAAAGTACGAGAAAAAAAAAATGATCGTGGATGAGGGAGGAAAAGGAAGAAGGGAGGGAGAGAAAAAATTGGATCTACCTCCGGTCAGTCAATATACAGTCGACATATTACTTTTCGAGTATAGCGTGGACGATGCTTTGTATGCGCTTATATTTGGTCAGAAGTGGAGTACCGTTCATATAGTAGTTTGTGAGTGCTTTGCGTTTTGTACGTACGAGTCATGACATAAATGACGGATAAAAACGAATTTTTCAACAATACCGTTGCATACTTCAGTAATGCGTCGAGGTTTCAGGGCCTCCTTAACTATACATAAGCATCGAAAAACCAAAAGTTCCACACTCATTAAAAGTTAATAATTCTTTTTTTTTAAATAATTCATTTTTTGTTTGTAATGTCGATTAATCGTAATGAAAATAATTGGAGTGTTTCAAGAACCCCTACCGTTTTTGAAACAACGAAATTTAATCCGACCTTTTCTATTTTTATTATTTTATTTGACCATTTTTCTGAACCTCAATCACGCGCGAAAGAACTTTCCTCCAATCCGACGCAGTCCAATGCTTATATTTTCCTACGGAATTAATTGGATTGTTTTGACTATTTTTTTTTTCTTATAAGATCGTTTTTAACAAACTTTTTTCTATTATTATTTATCTATTATGATTTCTATTATTATCTTTCATTATTATTTCTATTATTATTATTTCATTATTCTTTTTGTATTTTCTTATTAGTTGATTTTTTAACATTGAATACGAATGAAAAAAAAAAAACGGTGCTTCAATTTTCGATAACGAAAGTCAATTTTGGGAGGGACAACAAAAACAAGCATTAAAATATGCAAGGGAAAAAAAAACATACTCGAACCACGGAAAATATAAAAGACGTTTTTTTTTTAATAATAAATTCGCAAGCATGGGAGGATTCAACTTCGTACTCGAAATATACGTTTCTCAGATTATCGTCAAGTGCACATACACCGAAAAAATGATGGAACGTTTCCTCAATGCTCGAAAGAGGAAATAATCGTCGAGAAACAAATAGTTCAGCAAAGACTATGAGCTCCGCATTGGCAGGAATACGGCAACTTTAAAACCGACTTAAAAAGTCCCCGCGTTCCCACAGGCACTCTCACACGTCCGCGAAATACCGGTAACGCGTGTACGTACATCTATGACGTATGGATGAACGTGCATAATGTTTCATAAATCCTTGATAAGTCGAGTTTTATTCCGGAGCCCGTAATACCAAAGGATTTTACTTGGCCGAGCAAATCGGCCTAAAATCGGAAACTAGGATCGAAATATTCACGACCAATTGTGTTCCTGAGCTTGGGCTACATTAGTATTAAACATTTTTTTACAAGTGCCCACATACACACGTGTACGCCATGCATTGCGTTTCTGCGTCCACTTTCGGGTATATTAGATGTAGTAAAAAGAAATCCATTATCTTATGGAATCAACGAATCACAAATTGAGTCAACCAATCGCACTTGTATTTTGTAAATTGCCTTTTTTGCGCAACAAAATTGCGCAAAAACGGCAATTTTGTTGCGATTTTTGCAACGACTACACCTGATGCCGGTGTTAAGATTAATAATCGCTTATGGAGAGTTACAATAAAATCAAACGAAATAATTAAATTATAACTAAAACTAGTTCGACCGAGAAACGTTACTACAACTATTATTCTCCGGTGGAAATTGTAAAAAATTGACAAACCGATTTAAAACGTTATTTAAAACTGATTGGATAATGGGAACTTGGAAATCTCAATTTTTGTTGAATTATTAATTAGTTGAAATCGTTTTTCAATGACATTGAAAAACGTTATTGAAAAACGTCAATTACCAATTAATGTGTAATCGGTACACATTAATCGAACTATCAAAGTAACGTCGAGAAGTGTCCCTAGGAATGTCAATTGATTTATTATCAATATTAATTGATTTATTAATCAATTTATTAATCAATTTTAATTTATAAATCAAGCAATTCTCGTTTTCTTCTAAAATAAAGAGTATTAACAAAGATCAGTGAGAACAAATTTTACCAAGGAAATACGTGTTTGAACAACCGATTTCAGCTCCAATATATTTGCACACAGACACAGACTCACCCGTTAATTAACAAAGTGTAGCTGCATACGCTTTAGTCCGCGCGAGGATTTTTATGTTTTCTTCGCTTTTAATTTTTTCAACGCACTTCTGGCCAAGCATTCATTAATTGTAATTATTCTTGCGTATCGCAAAACATGAAAAAAAATAAAAATAAAACAATGATGACTGCAATAATTCATTGGAGCGGCTCAAAACGTAGTGGGCAAAGTTTTGCGAGCTTTCTAAAATTCCCAGTCGTAGTTCAACGCACGCCCATAAGCATATGGGCTTTTATATATATATATGTATGTTTATAAGTGTACACATATGTGCGCACCTGTACGTGTGCACTTCACTGTAAACTTTACCGTGGAAGCTTTCACAGAAATTCTAATGAATCATTGAATACATACGCTGAAATGCTTTTCAAACTCAACGATGTCAACTCGTGTATGTGTGTAACGGGCAAATAAGGGTCTCGCGTGGAAGCGTGCCTTTACCGCGTTTACGTATATATATATATATATATATATATATATATATATATAACTACAGCCACACGGAACTAGATTTCTCCAACGTTAATTTATAGGGCTTGCGCGTATCCGTCACGAAGTTCGAAACGAATCAGGGAGGAAGTGTCATCTTTGAGGGAAAGGCATAATTATATTTATACGCTCGTATAATTTCATTTCAAGGGCGCGGAAGTGTGAGATATCACATTCTAAGCTGAGGTAATCTTCATACGAGAGAAACAAAAATAGGGCGGGGCTTTAGATGGGATCGACTTCTCTCCCTCTCTAGTCCCCTTTTATATCTCTTGGAGCTTTTGGGGAAAACGAGTTAAAACTGCAGTTATTTGCGATGCACTTCAATCGAATTGGTTGCAGTTTGCATAATCCCCCAACGACGAGCAGGTCCAACGAGATCCAGGTGTATGTGTGGGTGGAGTGAGAGAAAAAGGGGGAGAGAAAGATCGAGAGGGAGAGAGAGAAAGAGAGAAATATCGAGAGAGAGATACAAAGATCGAGATCGAGAGAGAGAGCGAGAGAAAGAGAGAGAGAGAGAGAAAGGGGGAGTGCGAGATCGACACTGAGATCGAGAGAGAGAGAGAGAAAGAGAGAAATATCGAGAGAGAGACACACAAAAAGATCGAGATCCAGAGAGAGAGAGAGAGATAGCGAGAAAAAGAGAGAGAGAGAGAAAGAGGGAGAGAAAGAAAGAAAGAGGGAGAGCGAGATCGACACCGAGATCGAGAGAGAGAGAGAGAAAGGGGGAGATCGAGATCGAGAGAGAGAGAGAGAGAGAGGGAGAAAGAGAGAGAGAGAGAGAAAGAGAGAAAGAGAAAAAGGGGGAAAGCGAGAAAGAACGAACGAGAGTAGTACAGGAAAAGAGAGAGAGAGAGAGAGAGAGAGAGAGAGAGAGCAAGAGAGAGGAAACGAAAAAGAGCAACAAAGCGAGAAACGAGGAGAGAGAGAGAGAGAGAGAGAGAGAGAGAGAGAGAGAAGGAGGAGAGAGCGAGTAAGATAGAGAGAGAGAGAGATAGTGAAAATGGAAAAGAGAGATCGGAAGTTTCTATACGTAGAACGACGTTCACTGAGTGTTACAGTGAAATTGTAGATGTGCATAAGGTGGATCGCATAACAGCGCAGACGATCGTTACCAAACGGCGTGTACCCCTCGCGCGGCTGAGACTGGTGAATAAAGAAGGAAAAAAAAAAGAAAAAAAAAACAGAACCACGAATTTTGTGAGCAACGACGGAGCACGAGCGAGCTTTTTTCCATTCGATGCTCCCATCGTTTCCCTCGTTTCTTCACTTTTCTCGCAATGGATGGCAATGGAAACTCCGCCCTCGCCTCACTCCTCTCATTTCTTCGGTTTTTTCGGTGTATGCGTGTACAACGCTAATGCAAAAGAAAATCAATATTTTTTGTCAGGGCAACGGCGAAAAAAATGTTAATGCGAGAAAAATTGTTGAGGTTTGCGAAGGCTCCTAAATTATTTTTAATTACTTGGGATAGAATCGTATTTTTTGTTTTTTACATCTCGTATTACGTGAATACCGTGGTTAGGGAATGTGTAGGAAAATACCATTGCGTAATCAGTGAATCCTCAACGATATCATACGAGCAATTTTAACGAATTTTTTTTTTTTCAAAGAATTAACAAAGCTGTTCCTGGATATTAAAAATACGTATTAAAAATCGCTGAAATTCGTGAATATTTGAAAAATTGTAGTTTCTCGATGAAATATACGTATAAATAAAATATACATGAATTATTTTTAATTCTATAAAGTTTTATTATTATTGTTATATATTTTTTTTGTATTTTGATTGTTATCAATAATATTAAAATTATCTGAACGCAGCGATTGAAATAAAAAATGAAGGTTATTTTTCAATATCATTTTTTCCCATCTCCTAAACAAATACAAATTTATCTACGGTAACGTACGTACATATAGTAAAATTTTCGAATAACCGGGAGTGCTGAATCCTCAGCTTCATCGTGGAAAGAAAAATAACTAAAAACTTTCACGTAATTCGAAGAAACTTTTGTCTTGTAGCGTACAAATTGCGTGTTCGTTTTTTCATTATTATTATTTTTTTTTCAATTTCGAATGGACAATTCCACGCCACAAAACTGAGTATTCCGAGTATTCTCTCTCGGGCGCAGCCATTTGTAAATCCCTCGAGAGGGGAAGAAAAAAAAAAGGTTCTCGGGGAGTCCAGCATGCGCCTGGGAAGGCAATCTCGGAGAGAGAAAAAGAGATGAAGAGAGAGGGAGAACGGAAGTTCGGAATCAAAACCGAATCATCCCCTGAAGCGCACGGTCATTCCATATATGTATGGGTATGTACGTGAAGAGGAAAAACGAAAAAAAAAAAAAAAAGAAAAAAGAAAAAAGAATTTCGGTTAATCCAATCTGCACTGTCCCTCCAGCGAGTGCGAGGCCACAAGGGAGGGGCAAGCGCAGCGCAGGGAGAGCTTTTCAAATTGAGCGTGTCTGAATTTCGATCGAGGGTTGCTTTTTGCGCCCGAGCGGGTTACACAGCAGAAGGGAGAGTGAGCCGTAATGGCGCGAATGGATGAGTTCGCTCATCCCGAACACGCTGCTTTTCCTGAGCAATCCCTCGGCCCCTTCGTCCTTCACCGCAAGCCCCAACTGTCTTCGTAGGAGGTACCAGCGAAGAGTTTCGCGTCGGTAAGTAAATCTTCGTGTTTGAACGCGTTGGTGACTGTGTGCGAATGGATACGGATGTCTCGGGTGCGTTTGTGTGTCCTCGTATATTTCTTTTTTTTTTTTTCATTTTCACTCCCGTTGCTTTCCATTTTCCCTATGACGATTTATACCGTCGACGAAACTGGGGCTCTTCGACTTTCTTTCTGCCTTCCCATTAGACGAAACAGCGAGGAGAAGAGAGGGAGAGAACGATGAAAGAATGAAGCAAACTTCAACGCGGCCTAGTAACCTATTTGCCAATTTATTCACGCTCGATTGAACAATCAAATATCGTACGGCTAATTGTACATGATTGGAACACACGTTTCGACAATTACGAATTCGCAAGGAAGGAAAGAGTTAATAAGACAATATCGCGTATGATACCTGATGTAAGGCCCACCTTATTTGTTTTTAAGTGCCAAAAAAAATACTATGAATGTTGAAACAAAACAAAAATGTTTATTCAATCGTTTCTTCAATAATGAACGTATTAATAATAATTTTGCTTCGGAAAACAATGTTCACTATTAACAACAAGATTTTATTTAAAAAAAAAAAGGGTTTTCTGGTCCTTATTCAGACCACTGTTCCTAATAAGACCATACGCGTTGTAACTTCGTACAAAAAATGAATAAAAAATATATATAATCTTGAATTTCAAACTTAAATGTTGACAACAACGTGTATAGTGCTGATAAACCACTACATATAATTACAATAAAGATTCACCAAGTAATATTGAAAACATTTTCTTGTTTCCGAAAGTTTTGGTACGTCGAAATATGAAGAAACGCCTACGTGCGATATCGCACGCGCTGCCTTCTATCGACTGCGAATTTGTTTGGGTTTGCCACAGCGCGGGGGTTGCTATGGCAATTGCGGCCATTCAAAGTTAGATACTCGACGATGAAAGCTCAATTCGTTTGACTTTCGTAGTTTTGGATATTTAAAAAGTGGGCTTTATTAAGCCATGGACCTTACATGAGTCAGGTACCTTATCGACGATTTACCAAAATATATGTTTACTACACCTAAGATGTATTTTTAAAAACATGGATTTCTTTTTACTACGCCTAAAATATATATTTAAAAAACATGGATTTATTTTTACTACACCTACAATATATATTTAAAGAACATGGATTTCTTTTTACTATACCTAAAATATATGTTGTGTTCAAATATAAATTCATTACACCGAAAATATATTTTAAAGAAACATGGATTTATTTTTACTAGACTTAATATATATGCCAAGTTTTGCCAAAGAGATGAAAGCTCTCACCTGTCGCAAGGGCCCCGGAAAGTACCAGCAACAGTAGTGAAAGCCGCATTGTAGTCAGACACTGGCTGAGGCGAAGTATCGTCATAATACGTTTGTGCGTGGAGGACGTCGTTGACGGTTGAATTTTGGAGGCGAACGAGATTCCGGATTTGCTTCGATGGTTCACCAGGGTTACTCGTTGCAGTTCTAAAACGTCGCGATTCATCGTACCCCGAACATCGGAACCGGACACGAGCCACAATCACGATAATTAATGATGATTCAATCAGCGGTAATAATCAACTCGTGCACACTCGCGACACGTATACACGGAGGGGACGTACGGTATTTTTTTCACTGTTTTATTGATGCGACGTTAACGAGCCAATCAACCACTTTCTTCCTCAAATACGCACTGGCACCATTCTGTTCTGTTCGTTTCTTCAAAATGTTTATCCCTTTTTAATTGTTTTTTTTTTTTTTTGGTTATTATTATCCTCTCTTTTCACTCTCGGTCTCTCAATATCGGGATTTTCCACCTTCGTTAATAATGAGTCTTCGTAACAAATCCAGGGATAACGAGGATCTAGGAAATAGAGGTACTCATAAGATGATGAGGATGATGCTGATGAATATACGGAGTATTACTCGAATCGCTCCCACGAAGGGGCTTTCCCTTGCCCTGTGTGAAGACCCTGCGTTCAACACTTTTATATATATATATATATATGCACCAGGAATATCACACCGTCCACTAATTGGCACGACTCAATTAATTTTCTACCAAGTTTTCTGCTAGAAGGAGCTGTACTACAAATAAGGGAAATGTACCCATTCCATCAAATATCATTGAGTTGGATAGTCGATGACTTTCTACGTGCAATTCACTCACGCCTTTGCTCCAGTACTCGTATGAAGTACAGCCTTGTGCTTAAGTATTTCGTACGTCCTGTAATAATGTGTGAACACATTTTTTAGCGTTATGAAAAAATAAGAATGAATATTATTAACAATATACAATAGTTGTTTGTTAATATCAATATCCGATGGTCCAGTTTTAGCCTTAATTACAATCTTTCTTTGGGATAGAAAATCATATGGATGCTTGATACTTTCTCACGAAGCTTAAAAGGACTAAGCTAACTTTATTTCCATAGTTTTTGAAATATTATTTTTTTCTCTGCTAAGTTATTTCGAAACTCTCGGTTTTTCACGATTTTTTCGACGCGCAAAATCACGCGCTGAATCCTGAAAAATATTTATCAGAATAATTAACGAGATGATGTTTGGATAGAATGTACCATTGAGTTTAATATCAATTTTTTTTTTAATTTTCCATTTTGTTTGGAGCGGTTTAGATTTTTTGATTGAAAAGTACAAATTTCCGATATTTCCGGAAAATATACTTTGATACGATACTAGATACCATTTTAATAGTGTATCAAACTTTATAAGTGGAGTAAAAAGAAATCCATGACTTTATTTTTCAATAAACGATTTGGAAAAATCATGTTTTTATTACACCTGATATTTTAATACTTGCAATGATTTAAAATATACCCGAGGTGGTCGGGTTCATTCGGATTTCAACGAACCTAGAATTTACCAATTAAACCAACGCGTTCTCATATCTTCACAATTAAAACTAATATTGAAATACATTTCCGGAGCAAGCTTTGCATTCCTTTGCGCGCCACGTTATCTGGTGCAGATCCGATTGTTGTTTTTTTTTTCGCACAAACGCGTGCCCGAGCACAAAGACCAACTCGCTTTCGTCCTTTGAATGAAATCCACATATTTTATTGGTATTGTGCAGCGGATTCCGCGGCTCATTATTTCCGGTAGAAAGTCAAACGTATCGTCGATCGATACTCGTAATAATTCGTGATTCCATTAGGAAACGGAAATTTAAAAAATAAACGAATAAATCTCACTAACCCTCTTTAAACGAAGTAATCACTAACCCTTTTCAATTAACGCGTTACTTTTCTTATTGCCTCAAATGTACTTCAGGATCATGACAGCTACGAGCATAGTTCTTTGGTTCATTCAAATTAGACAACTTTTGCATATGTATACAGTGGATTTAAAAAATGCACCCGAACACCATCCACCCCCTCCAACCCTCCTCGTAAGTGGTACAAATGCATGGTAATACGTGCAGGCAAGAACCCTCGTATTTCTGAGATGCAAAATGGAATATCGATATTTCACCCACTTCCAGGACGACTAAGAGCTTTCAAATTTTGATAAGTGGAAAAACGGCCGAAAATTGATTATTTTAACTAATAATAAAATATCTATAAAAAATTTTCAACGTTTCGGACAATAAAATCAATTAGAGACTAAAAAGTAGAGAATATTTTAAAGGAAAAGACTAAAACGTAGAAAATATTTAAAAAAAAATGAAAGTAGAAGTTCTTAGTCTTTTAGAAAATATATGTATCATCAAAAATATCATCTTCTTTACTATTGTTAACTTCGACGATTCGATATCGGTGAATACACTAGAAACTTTTCTCAATTTGTTTTTTTACGATTTCTCGCTGATACGTGTATACTTTCGTGGACGTGTGTACTCAGCGAAATGTTGATATTTCCGTTTTCTTTTTTCGCTTTTTTCTTTCACAATCTACATCGGCCAGATCTTCTCGAAAACTTCCGATAAACTTCGAACTCTGAGCAAATCTAGCCGGGGTCAAATCCCACGTGACGACAATCGACAAACTACACGAATACGCGAAAGTATTGGTTCGTTATCGGTGCTTTATTTGTTTCTTCGTTCAACTTTGATTCCAACATTTGTTTATTGGTTTATTCAATCCTTCGTTCACTTCCGGTCCCTCGAATAATCCGTTTTCTCCTTGGAAACGCTGATGTTTAGTTTCTGGCCAATCAGCATAAGCACACACTCACGCCGAGAGTTTGTGGGTGGCAAGTGGCAGGGGAGGAGGGAGGGAGGGGGGGGGGGGGTTGAGAGTGGAAGAATCTCGTTGAAAGATTGCCAATACTTCGTGCAATCGTGAAAACCCAAACTTCTTCAGGGATTTAAGAAGAGGCAGACATTATTGGTCGGGACGATTCACGGACGACGCGAAGCAAAAAATTTTGACGAGCACGTGCCTCTTTGCACTCGAACGAGAATCTTGGAAAAGGGTATGCGAAGAAAAAAGAATCTCGTGCGGGAAGAAACAGAATAGGAAAGAATTTATGGAGTCATAACGGAAATGAAGTCAAGAAGGAACGTCAGAAACAAAACACAGGAAGGAAGGTTGTTCGTCTATTGAAGAACAAAATAAAACAACGAAAACAAAAAAATATTAGAAAAAATGTAAGAGAAAAAAATGAAGAGAGAAATTTGCGAAAGATCGAATAAAATCAAAACGATCAATACGATCCAACAGAACCGATCGTACAAGAACCGTTATTGCACAAAAAATACAAAATGAGAGATCGGAACAAAATCATCGAAGACACGAAACGAAGATTTGACAATAGACTCAAAACCCAAAAGTACGTAAAAACACTCGAGATAAGTAACACTTTACGAAGAAGAGAACCCAAACAAACCAGAAAAAAAGAAAAGATCGAAAAGAAAGATCAAAAACTTCAAATATACGAATTCATAAGCGGATCAAAGAATAATCGTGAAAGACACGGTACAAGGTCACAGCATCCTCCCTATCATAGAGATTTGATAAGATATACGGCAAGAAAGTAAAATAATCCCAACCGAGCACAAAGGCGAAAGAAAAAATTTACGAAAGGTTCCAACTTAACCAAACAGAGTGAATAAACAAAATATCAAAGAAGTACGACAAAACAAAACAAAAAAAAAACAAACAAACAAACGCGAAGTCTTCGCGAATAAGCGAAAGAGCACTCTTACGTCACGATTTTTTTGTACGTTTTTTTTTTGCCCTTCAGTAGCCCGTCCCGCTTAATCCCATTCGTTTCTTCGTATTCTCCGTCCACCAACTATCACAAGAGTTTCAAGTTGAAAAGAAGAGTCGTACGGAAAACAAAAAAAAAGATCAAAACATCAGGAACGAGTATCCTTCGCGAATAGTTGGCCGTTCCGCGACTGACACTTTTCGACTCGGTGTGACCCCCGGCGTCGCGGGCACCTCGTGTTTTCGTTACGTTTAGAAGTTGCCGCGCGCGCGCGGCCAACGAACGATCCCCGCGACGTTGCGTGATCGGTATGGGGCGCGCGAGTGTGTCGCGCGCGGTCGCGTTTCTTCAATAGCGCGAGCGAGAGTGGCGGCGCGACGCTCGACTCATCGGCCGCCCGGTGGCAGTAGTGGGGAGGGCTCGGCCGGCTCGATGGATCGGAGTGGGGCGGGTGGCGGTGGGAATTGGCGCGGCGGAGGGGGGGGGGGGGGGGGGGAGAGGGGCCCGGGCGGGGGGGAGGAGGTGACGGAATAGCTCCGACGTGTACGCGGGAGAGCGTGGCCTCTGCGGAGGGATCGGAAGGTTGGGGATGACAAGGGCGGTAGTTGGTTCCGAGTGGCGTGGGGTTTGATGCATTAGCGCATGCGCTAATGAATTTCGTTCGGCCAAACGCTTTTCTTGCTTCTGTCGCTATTTCTAGGATCATTTTTCCATCTCTCAATCTTTTACACTTAAAATATTATTATTATTATTATTGTTGTTGTTGTTGTTGTTGTTGTTATTGTTTGGGGTTGTTTGTTTGGGGTTTTTCGTTTGGTTTCGTTTGTTTGGGTTTGTTTGTTTGGGTTCTTTCGTTTGGTTTCGTTTGTTTGGGTTTGTTTATTGGATTCGTTTGTTTGGGTTTATTTGTTTAATTTTGTTTGGATTTGTTTGGGTTTGTTTATTGGATTCGTTTGTTTGGGTTTATTTGTTTAATTTTGTTTGGATTTGTTTGGATTCGTTTGTTTGGGTTTGTTTGTTTGATTTTGTTTGGGTTCTTTGGTTTGGTTTCATTTGTTGGGCTTGTTTGTTTGGATTTGTTTGTTTGGGTTTGTTTGTTTGGGTTTGTTTGTTTGGGTTTGTTTGTTTGGTTTCGTTTGTTTGGGCTTGTTTGTTGGGTTTCGTTTGTTTGTTTGGGTTTGTTTGTTTGATTTCGTTTGTTTGGGTTTTTTTGTTTGGATTCGTTTGTTTGGGTTTGTTTGTTTGGGTTCGGACTGGTATATATTTGGAGTTACACTTCCAAATATTTACCAGTCCGGTGTAACAGCTGATACGTTTGGCAAATACGCAGCTTAGCGTTGACTTTCAAATCAATATGAGTACGTATCACAGAAACGTGTAAATAGCAATAAACAAGATTGTAAACCATGAGCAATCCCAAATTGAGGTATTGAGAAACAGCCTTGATCGAGAGGAATATTAGTAACGGTGAAGCGGAGGCCGAAAGACCGTTTACGAGTCAGTACACGGAAATCGTACAGTAGAAGTGGCAACGGTCGCGGTGGTATTGAAGTTGACGCTGATGTCCGACGATAGGGCTGGCGGTCGAATATTCCGAGGGAATGAGGGACGAGCGGCATAAACCAATTAATTCGAGTAATAAGCAGCCGGGATCTAACTTTTATGGTCCCGGCACGTACCGAACGCATTCTGCGTGTGTGCCTCGTACGGATGAATGGGGGTACGGAATATCTCTCGAACCATCAAATTCTACTTGTATCTATATATGAACGACGGGGGGAAAACGGAGAAAGTCAAATTGTGAATAATAACAATAACGATGATACAAATGATAATTGTCATCGTAATACTTGCTTAGTTGGAAAAATAATAATTATTATTAAGTTTGAAAAAAAAACTGATGCCCACAATAATAACAACAACGATAACCATGATAATGATAGTAGTAAATAATCATTATAATAATATTGAGAGTACTCGTTAGTAGCAATATTCATAACAATTATACGAAAATCGATATCAATGATATATCACACGGATCATATTATTATTACTTTTATTTTTATTATTAAAATTACATATTACTATTACTCGTAACAATTACAGGAAAATCTATATCATTATTGATAGCGCGTATTATTTTTTTTCATTAATAATAATCATTATCAATTATTGAAAATACTTGTTAGGAGTATTATCAATAACAGTTTTAGGAAAATTGATATCAATGATAAAAATAATAAACGATGTCAATGATAATATCGATTTTCCTGTAATTGTTATGAGTAACTATATTTTTAATAATAACATGTAATTGTCATAATAATAATAATAATAATAATAATAATAATTGTAGTAATAATACGAGTAATAATAATTGTAAAAATAATTGTCGTAATAATCACTATGACAATTATTTTTATTATTATTATACATAAAAATCACCCGGTCTTCAGCGATTTTTAGACAGCCAGGATGTAGAATCGGTTTAATGATTTTTTTTTCATAATTTTCTGGCTCGTTTTTAATCTTTTATTTCCATATACTGATCGACTTTAATTGTGTATTGTATCAGATCGAATAATAATTATGGGTGATAAAGTAAATTGTACTGAGAATGGTAGATATGTAACCATGGCTCGCCTTCGACAGTACGTCGAGTTAAACATTGCGGTATACTCGGAGTAGCGACCGCGTAGCACCAGCTGGCCCATTAACCAATGGATCAACCGGTGGAAGGCCGATATTTCTGAGACCGTCGTATGGATACATCATCACAAGTATGTGCACAGGACACTCGGAGGAATATGGGGTCATCCGTACCAAAGGGTCAAGCAAAGACTAAACCTCAGAAAATATAATACACCAGCCATAAAAATTAAATCTTTTAAACATTCCAAAATTTAATGTTTTTTTTTTGTGCTTTTTAACAGACTGTGACTCGACGCAAAACAATCGTGGAATAATTCGGAAATAAAATTAATTAAAGCTGGAGAATGACTTGAAGATTGCTATAATAAGTTGGAATGTTTATTGAGAAAAATTTCGAAAGTCTAGTGACAAAAATAGTCAAAAATGAATTTATAAAAAAATATATGTATTCAAGTGAATTTTGGTTGGAAAATTAATTCTCTAGATAATGAATTTAAAAAACAAAAATGATATTGCGATTGATTTTCTCATAACACTGAGAATTTCGATCGTTTCAATCATAATAAAAGAAAAATCCCAACCCGTCGAACTCCACATTCTATGTTAAAGTCGAATTGTTTTGCGATTAAAAAAAGGAACATTTTCCTAATCTGTACATTATTTATAAAGTCATCATAAATAATGTGAAATGTCACAAAACTCAATTTCTGAAAATACATTTTTTTCGTCTTTGCAACAAAATTTAATTCGTGACGTAATAATTTAAACTAGATAAGACGAGATAAATAACGCAGTGTAAATAAATAAAAAAAAAAAACTATCAAATTACGAATATTCTGAATGTAATTCCAAACGACATGATTTTTTCTGTGGACGTATCGAAAGCTCGGCAAAAATTTCGAAATTGTTTCGTTTCCCCCAATTTTTTCATAATTGTTCACGAACTGTAATTATTATTCTCATTATTACCGTCCACCATTACTCTTTAGGATTTCGAGCACTGAATCTGAAATACACACAATTCAAGCTCTAGTTTGCTTATTTTTGTTGATTGCTCTGTGACCCATTTTTGCTGAGTTATAGCCTGCTGAAACTCGCTTAAAAAATTGTACCATTTTTTTACCCCTTAATTTTCGCGGACGGTGTATACGGCAACGTATTAGTTTCACGCGTAAATTCAAGGTACGAAATTAATTGTTTCATATCGTACGTTTTTAATCGTATATAAATATAAATGTGTCCGTATTAATTATTCGTTACGTATGTATGCAGGTAAATGTCGTTCAATAGACCTCTTGGTATACACAATTCCCCCCAGATCCCTTCCAATGGTACGAGCAAGTACAGCTACGTTTTTCATAATTCGAAACTTTTTTTTTATTTGTACAATCCTGATGCGATAAAAATATCGTTGGGGTACTTGTCTGAGACACGAAATCACGCAAACTTACGACGGTCTAGACGGCGCCCAACGAAAAAAGAAGACGCCACAAGGACCCTTTAAAAAATCCAACGAATCTCTAATTCCCTTTTTTGGATCATTGTTATTAATTGCCCGAATTAAACAGACGGTAGAATATCAAATTGATTTAAAACGAATGATTGTTTTCTGTCAATTAACAATTTGTCTACTAATTTAATTACCAAATTACTAAATTACCATAATTATTACTACCAATTATATAATTATTCGATTATCCGTGTAAAATTGATAAACTCAATTAGTAGTTGAATTAACTAGCTAAAACAAAACTTAAATTAAAGAGTTAAATTAACAGTTAAATTAATTAACTTATTATAAATATTATTTTACGTTCTTCCTTCCGTCAATTATTTTTATTCGTCTTTTATTTGCTCGCAAAGTAAAGTGGGGACGAGAATGGAATAAAGGGAGGTTCGTAGAAGGATCTAGTAAATTATGAAAAATAATAATAATAATTTAACTTCAAGTGAACGAATAAAATTATCTTAAAACATGCTTTTAAAAAAAAAAATAATAATTTATCATCATATTTGTTTGCACTCTAGCTATTTTCCTCATTCTGATTCCAAGCTATCGTTTATAAAGGCGGGAATATTTGATTTTCACAAAACTCTTATGTTATTTGGAAAAACTAAAAGAATTGACATTTTCAGCAATAAAGGTCGTGAAATTGGCCGGAGTCGCCCGTTGTCAGCCGATCAATATTTACCCGAGTTTCCCATGGGATCATATATTATTGGTGACTTGACCCACACTTTTTGAACGTCCAGGGACCAATTGAACTATCGCAGCACGCACGGTCCAACGTCAACCTCGTACAGAAAAAGCATTCGGGTCATCCGTTCATTTTCACTTCGCATGGAGATTCTTACTCTCGTATATCCCTCGACACTAATGATCAGTTTGATCTTTTGACCCTGTATACCTTTTGAACCTTCTGTACTTCAACCGTCTGGAAACCCAGACCGAAATCGTTGAATTATGAATGCGGATTCCGTGTTTCGTGATGACCAAAAATTCGTCACGATTCACTGGTATTCATTCATATTTATTTTATACACAGTCCAAACATTTTAATCGACCAAAAAAATGATATATTTTGAATATAAAAACATTATTGATATTAATATAGAAATATTACAGTTGTATAATAATATTATATCTTTTTAGCGTTTTAATAATTATTATTATTTTATAATTTTGATACAATTAAATATTAATACAATAATATATTTAATACAATCGTTTTATAATATAATAATTTATTGTAACGTCTTATTATTATTATTTTTTTTATTACACATAAATATATATATTTTTTTTTACAATTATGTAAACTAACAACGACAACAGGAACTTCCTCGAAAAAGAAAATGAAACAAATGTACGACATGACCTAATCACCAAATGGCAAACTGAAAATTCAAACTTTTCACGTTTACATTATTATTATTAATAGCAATACTCGGAGATAATACAGTGACGTCACATCGGTTTTCCAGCCAACTTACGGAAAAATAAAAATGCACGATCTCTAAAAATACACATTTAATGATCTACCACGAAAGGGACTCTTTAATACATTGCTATTGATGCACGTTGACATTCGAAAAATGGTAACGAAAAACTGGAAGCTGTTTTAATCGACGATTACGAAAATTATTTTTTGTTTGTTTTTTTGGTTTCCATCGATCTTTCAATTGACGATAACGAACATTACGTTTTCGTTTTTTGGTTTCCATCGATCTTTTGATTGACAATTATAAACATTTTTTTTTTTTTCATTTATAGTTTCCATGGACCTTTTAATCGAGGATTACGAAAATGTGTATGTTAGGTTTTGGTTTCCATTGACCTTTCGATCGAACGACTATGAAAAAGTATAATTTCACGATTGCTCGGTGCTCGGTCGTCTATGTCACTTGTGGGCAATTCGAGTCGTTCTCCGACGTGTAAATTTAGTGAAAAGATGGTGGGAGCACGAGAACGGGTGGGTATGAGAGGATCGGTGGGAGGATTCAACTGTAGGCGCGCGCGTGTTAGCCAGCCGAGAATCCCTAGTGTGGATTTATGCATCGTACCGCGGTTGCGTCACTGGGCTCCGAATTTACGGTGCCGGATTCACGAGTGAAGCGATTAATTCGGCCACGAAGCCACCGCCACCATAACCACCGCTGTACCTTCCAAACGCAGCCCTCTCTCCGTCCCTCACTGGCATTCGGCGCCTCCATTAGATACGGCCCCTCCCTCCGTCTCATTGCTCTCGTCCGCTTGCCAGGACTCTTTGTCCATGTCGGGCATTCCGAAACGCGCTTCGATGTCCACCAGCGCGCTCCGGACGAGGTGCGATGTGCAGCGAGAAAAGTGCGAGGCCATTTGTAGGGAAACGGTTATAACGAGGAAACGAGAAATCACGAGTTACGCTAAGTTTGCTGAACCCGCGCTTTTTATTTCGATCGACCATGCAAAAAGTGAAACGATCGAGGTACCAGCCAAACGTTTTTTTTTTTTTTTTTTTTTTTATACGATGGAATCGCTCGGAAGGAGACACCGGAAGAGGACACCGGAAAAATAAAGTCTTTTCATCTTTTTTTCAAAAGTTCTACCAAACGGCTATTAAACAATAACGAATATTCTTGAAAATTTGATATATTATAGTTTTTTCTATGGCGTTATCAAAGGTATATCGAAAAGATCTGTTCATTTTTTTAATGAAAGGAAATACACATTTTTCTTACAGTTGATAAACTTTGTTGAATAATATAATTGCCATTAATAATTCATGACTTTTTGCCGGCGTGAGGGCAATTTGGATATCCCATTTTTGAAAAATGTTTTATCTTTTAATTCGACAGAATAGAACCAGTTTCATAGCTTTTTGATTTTTTTAATTTTCCGTCTTTCCAAAAATGTTGTAAAAGTTTACGGGGGAACAAAAAACGTCGTTACAAATTTTGTCCTTAATGAAGCAAAGCTTCACAACGGAGTTTTTCAATAATCAGCGTAGAAACGTTAATTTCAGCTCTGTCTTAAGAAAAAAGGCTTACGGGCACGGGGAAAGTATCGAAAACCACACCAGAATAGATGGACCACCAATTTTTTTTTTTTTCTTTCTTTATGTCTACGCGACGTTACAAATTGAAAAGGGCTCTTTGGAAATATGATTCGGTCTTTACTCCACGGGGATCGGTCAGGACACACCCCCAGCGGTCACCCATCCGAATAGTGAAGGAAATGGATTAAGCTACGTTCCACCACGTACATAATACTCTCCCGAGATCCTGAGGAAGTTAGGAGCTTATTAACCGGATCAGGATGCCCTCATAACTCGGTACGAATCGATCGCGCAGCTCGACCAATGGGCTTGAAGAAAAATTAAAGAGAAACTGAGGGAGAAAGGTGGACGCGCGCACGAGCGGATGAAAAGAAATCATCGAACGTGCCACGCGGGCCCGTAGAGATTTCCTCCACCTTAATCGCTCATTTATTTTACCCCTCTCTTCTCATTTCCTTTCACTGTGGATAGCCACTTTAGAAAATCCCGTTCCACCCCATTCCTTGCTTTTATCGCTATTTCACTTTTTTTTTACTCCATTCCCTTCTTCGGCATATATATATATATATATTTCTTTTTTTCAACTTCTACAGAAAGGAAACCAAGAGCCACTTTCGATTAACCGACACATACCACAGACTTGACTTTTCTCTGTATTAATGACCGTTCGAACGAGTTTTCAATTTTTCGAATTATCTTTGGTTTCGTGTACTAGGAAAAATTAATTTTGCAAAAAAAAATAAACATCAAGGTTTTCAGGGTGCAATATGATAATTATAAATTTTGTGTATAAACAAATTTTATATTGAAAAAGAATTGATTTTTATTAGCATATACCTATTTAAAAATGTTTACATAATTAGTTTTTTAAACTAGAAATTTGGAAATTCATTTTAATAATATTTGTTTCAATCGGGATTTTTAATGTTTGTTGTAAAAAACGCTTTGGGAGTGTTTGAAAAAATCATTTTGTAAATAAAAAAAAAACGTCGTTTTCTTTACTAATTTAATATGTTGTTTTAATTGAATTTCCGCTTTGTTTAATCTGTGCAAATGAGTTTCTCTGTGTAGAAAGCTTTTTCAATTGATAGTAAATTATTTAAAAATAGCAAAGTCTCTCTAATTGATAAAAAACAATTTTTATCCTTCTATAATCGCACCATTGTCTACTTTCGCGCTCGTCGGTGAGCTCCCCCTCCCCTTGCCGTCTCGTTCTCCACGCAGTGCTTCCGAATGATTACCGTCGAGAAGCACCAAGGAAAAAAGCGCATCGAGAAAAGCGAGAAAAGTTTTTCGAGAGGAAAATGTGAGGAAAAGAGTGACAAAGTAATCGAAGAGTTTCTCTATCGCTATCTCTCTCTTTTTTTCTCGCACATTTATCTAAGGAGATCCAAACGTATATTCATTTCACTCTTGAGAATCCATTTCCCATATTGATGTGTCGATCAGGCGAAGGCTCTTATTTATTCAATTCCGTAAAAAAGTTTATCACTAATGACTGCAGTGATTATCTATCGGGATTGACGTCAGCTTTTCTTTCACGACAGATAAACGAAACAATTAACGCAAAAAAGTTTGAAAAAGCACAACTTTTTTCAGCATATAATAGGTACGTTCGTTCTTAAAATTACTTTCATCGTTAACTTTATAATTATTTGCATAATTGGGATAAGTATTCGTGTAAATCGACGCTAGATGGTTAAAATAATTATTAATAACGATTAGTAAATATTAGTTTGCTAAATATTATATTAATAAATATGTACACTATTTAAGAAATTATTAAACGAAATAATTCGTTTGAGAACTACATTTTATTTAAATAAATTAAATTTATTGAATTAATGAAATAAATTATTTTATTTGAGTAAACAAATCAATAAATGAGAAATTATTTATCAAAAATAAATTTACATATTTGCATCGATAGATATAATATTTTCTTATAAGCTTGTCAAGGCAGCCAATAGTTCAACGTTTCGTCGATAGGTGGCAACCAAGAAGATTTTTCTCACACGAGAGCACGACGGCCAAACCTATAAGAGGATTCTCCTATCAATGCGCTCATCCATCTCACCAACGGATTACGGAAAATCCTTGAATCCGATATTTAATTATCATTATTTTACTTGAAATACCTGTAAGATCGGGTTTAATTAAAAGAGCTTTTATATGTTCAAACCCAATGCAAGATACACTTGAAGCAGATGATTAATAAATAACGCCGCTTTTTTGCATTCCCGAAAAAAAAAGCATATGAACTTTACGAAACGAATCAAGTATCGCTCTATTTTGGAAAATAGATATTACATTATAAGTCCAAAAAAATCGTTTATGAAAATTGAAGATCAGCTTTGAAATATCCGGAATTTATTTTGGGCGAATTTCGCGTACTTGACGTTTATCAAGAGTCCATTCGGGATTGTTATAATAATTTTCAATGACTTCGAACAAATGTCAATTTTTTTTCACACGAAGCTCAAAACGGACTTTCCATTTTTTTCGAGGAAGGGAAAGGAGGGTAGGAGGTGACGAATGGAAAGCTATTTTGTCTGCTTGCTTCTTGATTCAAGGATGAAAGGAAAAAGAATCGTCGCAGATTCTGAAACAGCCTCGGGCAGCTAAAGAGTTTTCTTTCTTTCCCTCGTTCCTTGCGGTGATCTTAGATGATTTCGATCTTAGATGATTTCGATCTTCAGACATAAAATAAACATTTCCCCCTGCCCTCTTCTACCTTACGTCGTAAATGCTTATCCGAATTGCACACGAGAAAAATAATCTTGTCGACACTAAGGATCCGTCTTCCTGAAAATTATCGCTCTTTCATTCCTACTGTAGGCGTACTATAAGATAACGACACACGAGAACATGATTTCTATTGCCCTCGTTATCGTGACTCTTCGAGCTCATTTTTCGACGCCGAGAAAAAAGTGGTGGACTATAATGCACGAAGGTGAATTGAGACGAATCTTTCGAGAATAGCTGGATGATTTACGTTTGGAAAGTAGAGTGTATTAAAAAATAAAAAAAATACAAAAAATACGCGAAACAAACATAATAGAGAGGAAAGAGAAATAGCAAGTCGTTGGAAAAAACTTCCGCGCGAGTTGATGCAAATAAAAAATCGATTTCCTGCAATAACAATGATTTATTTATTCTTCGAAATCGATATATGACCTACATTAACTTAATGATCTATTATCTATTTAAATTGTCTATTTTAATTATCAATTATCTATTTAAATGATCTATTTAAATTATTTACATAATTTTATCAAATTATTATTTATTCAAATAATCTGTATTATTTTAATAATCTATTATCTTTATAAATAAACTCCATTATCTTAATTACCCATTAATCGTTATTTTTTTCCGTTAACAATAAATTATCTGTCCTATTATTTACCTTCAATGGCAATTTCATAGTGCACGTAGACGTCGTACTGTAAAGTCGAGAGTCGTTATCGAGAAAATTTTAATCATAATTAGTAAGTAATTATGAATGAAATTGGAATAATATATTCAATTAAAGAGGAATACCGAGAATAAAAAGATCTGGAGAAGGGAGAAATAGCAGTGCATGGCTGAAATGAGCACAGGATTTCGTTATCATTTTCGTGTTCAGACTTTAATCCTGAAGCCCATCGACAAGAGATAGAGAGGGATAGAGAGAGAAAAAAGCGAACGAGATGGCCCCGGACACAGACAGCAAGAGAAAAAAAGGAGAAAAAGAGCGAGAATGAGAAAGAGGGAAGACGAGAGAGAGAAAGAGGAAAAGACGTACAGAAAAACAGAGAGATAGAGAAAAAGTTGCGCGGAATAACAAAAAAGGAGAGAAAAAGACTCGAAAAAAAATCTGGGAGAAAGAGGCAAAAAGACAGAAGGGTAAACCGATAGGATCCAACGGAGAAAGACTGCGTGAAAAATGACGCGGTCTCAGGGTGAGAGGGTTGAACGAAACGAGATGGGAAATGGTGGCAAAAATGGGAGCAGCTCCAACAATGAAAGCGGGAGGAAGAAAACGAGAAAGAGAGAGAGAGACAGAGATCGAAAGGTGAGAACACGAAAGAACTAATTACGGGAATACGCCAACGGTGTGAAACCTCCACGAGGCAGTTTTCCGTTGAAAATTTATTTCCCGACTTTTCGTCCTGATTCCCCGTGATTATTCCTCCCTCGGTCCTGCTTTCCTCGGGATCTTTCTTTTAACTTCAATCAAACACCCTCACTACCGTTCCCTTAAAGAATCAAGATTGGTCCCTGGAATTTCTCTATTGTTGCAAACAAACAAACGAATAAATAAACACGAACTATTCAATGTGGAATTCAAATATTACCGGATGGACAGTCGTATGAAAAACTAGTTGGAAATTGATTTAACGGAAGAAAAAAATTGGATAAATATTAAACCGAAAAAAAAAATTAGCACAATATTAAACCGAAAAAAAAATTGGATAAATATTGAACCGGATAACCGGACGAAAACCGAGAAATATTTTACTCGAATGAAATTTCGAAATTGAGGAATGTTAAAAATGTTTAATAATTATTGGAGACTCTCCAATTGGGTTGAATGTTTAATAATAATTGAAGATTCTCTAATTATACTACTAATTTACTATTTTTTAAATTTATTGCAAACTTTGTCCAAGGCAGTCGAAAATGTTAACTAAAAATTGTGTATATAAAAGATTAGATTGTATCTTATATTTTCAGCGTTACAAAAAGTTAATTTAGTAATACATGTATAGTTACTTGAATTTATCAATTTTTACGTTTCATCGAAGTCAACAATTTCTCAATTTGTAAATTTGGTTAATACACTTGGATCATTTTGTTATTGTCAATAATTAAGGATCGCAGAAAAATGACGATGGAAAGAGAGCTACAGAATTCAAGAGACCAACGAGTTATCGAGAATGCAAAAGAGAGAACGTGAATTTTGGCATAGGAAAAAAAAACTTTTAAAAAGAGCCTGAAATAATTTTTGTTTATGAAAATCACCGCTCAAGAACCGAGACCTGTTCGGGGTTGAATCCCTGAGCTCCTTGGAAACTTTCCACATTTTAAAATCTCGTCTCCCTGCCTAATGGTCGACGTAATAACGAGGTTTTTCGCCCGATTTGGGCATGAATATTCATTTCCAGATTTGAGAAACAACAACGCTGAAGAAAAGGGAAAAGAGAGAAAGAGAGGCAGTCAGAGAACGTAAAAAAGGGGTGAAAAACCGTATCAGAGCCGAGCGTTCTTTCCCGGAGTTTAACCACGAGATGAATCTTCAGAGTCCGTCGAACGTCACATATTATTTTCACAAGGACGACGGAAAGACAAAAAAAAGTAAAGAAAAGGGATTTTCTCCGTTTCTCGGCGAACATCTTTACCTTTATTCCCAGAGGGATGAAAAAATTGCCCCCGTTTCATCGCGCATATCTTGCCTCCTCGAAACTCGTGATTTAGACCCTTATTTCTTGTCCTTTTTCCTCTCTTTTCCGTTTTCATCGCCGTAACGGACATACCATCCTCGGTTTTCCCTCAACCTTCTACTCGGCCGATAAACACTGTGAACGCCGAGGGAATGGAAGGGCAATGGTATAAAAGATTATTCGCCGAATATGAAGTCGTAAAGTAGGCTGACTCAATGAAGGAACATTTGAACCCACGCACACCGTAGGACACACGAAAACAAAAAAAAATAAACGGATCCAATAGTTTAACCGGAGGTCTTATTGTCCCTCTGAGGGTAACTGGAGTCTACCGGGTGTCCGACTACTCCGAACCTTCAAAATTGATTGTTAAGAGGTTCGACGCTTCCAAGTTTCAAAGATACAAGTTTCGAGTTTCGAAGTTTCAAAGTTTCGAAGTTCCAAAGTTTCGAAGTTTCGAAGTTTCAAAGTTTCAAAATTTCGAAGTTTCGAAGTTTCAAAGTTTCAAAGTTTCAAAGTTTCGAAGTTTCGAAGTTTCAAAGTTTCAAAGTTTCAAAGTTTCAAGTTTCAAAGTTTCAAGTTTCAAGTTTCAAAGTTCAATGCGTCGAAGTTTCAAGTTTCAACGTTTCAAAGCTTCGAAGATTGAAGTTTCGAAGTTTCAAAGTTTCAAAGTTTCAAGTTTCAAAGTTCAATGCGTCGAAGTTTCAAGTTTCAACGTTTCAAAGCTTCGAAGATTCAAGTTTCGAAGTTTCAAAGTTTCAAAGTTTCAACGTTTCAAAGCTTCGAAGATTCAAGTTTCGAAGTTTCAAAGTTTCAAAGTTTCGACGTTTCAAAGCTTCGAAGATTCAAGTTTCGAAGTTTCAAAGTTCAATGCTTCAAAGTTTCAAGTTTCAAAAAATCGATTTTTTCATTGTATTTTCGGAATGTACAAATTTGTGGGTATATTGCCTGAAAATTTCATGTATATATATATAGATATATAAAATTTCATGTATATATATATAGATATGCATATATAGATATATATATGTATAGACTAAATAACGCATTAATGATATACATTGCAACATTACATATGTCATTACAGCCAAAGTAATTACATAATTCCATCATTCGTATTTTTCACCGAACCCGACCCGGTCACCGTGTAAATAATGATTCCTACAGGACACCCTGTACATTCATGATAGACTGTATATACGCGGTAAATAAAGTCCACCCGACTCGTCAGAAGCTGCCATGCCCTCTACAACCCCACGTGGAGATGGCCCCCGATGTCTCATCCCTTATTATTCTTAGCTCGTGCATTTTTCACACACGGACACACTGACGTATTATATATACACATTATACATAGCGATTTCCTCGTCCATGAGCGATGTTAGAAGAGACTAAAATGACCACATAATCCTCTTGGCTATGTCCATTTACAGGGATAGATACAGCAGCCGAGGGGCGAGAAAGGCGGAAGACACCCCATCGAGTTGAGGCTGTACACGAAAGCACAGCAGAACGTAGAGTCCGGTCAATGAAAATGAGTACTCCGACATCAATCCTCCAGGACACACGACTTACTCTTATTTCCTTGGCCGACCGAAATATTTTTTTACCACGCGTATTACTTTTTTTTACTGTGTAAGGTTTATCTATTCCCGATCTATTATCAACGATAATAAAATTATTGCAACATTAATATTATCGATATTTCATAATAATAATAATAATAATAATAATAATAAAAACAAATATAACAATCGTCGTAATAATAACTCATTTTTTATTGTTAGTATTTCTACCTTAATATCCATGTTATTATTAGTAGTTTTTTGAAATATTTTTTTTTTGTATTGTCATTAATCCGAGAAAATGAAAGTTTTCAAATGCGGTTATCCAACAGCTGGGGTAAACTTTTTTTCGGTCGCGAATTCACGATGTCACGAAGATCGCAGGGACTCCAAGATAGGAAACGACAAATTTCCAGTTTGGCTCTTCAATTTCTCGTAGTCGGGTAGATCCAGTAATTTCTCGTGAGGTATATACATTCTTTTGTTGTTGTTGTTGTTGTTTTTTTTTCTTATCCGTCACAGCAGGCTTCATCACGGACTCGGATCTCAAGTTCGGTATCTCGATTTTTCTGATTTTCTCTAGTCTCTCCACTGTGACTTGGAAATGGCTGGGGGTTATGAGAAGGAGCGAGAAGTAGATGCGGTCTTGGACAACGATTCGACTTTTCCGATTTAAAGTTTATAAACCGTACGTGTGTACCGTGCGTGTAAAAACTAACACATACGTACGTACGTATCGTGTTTCTCGTGTACACAAGCGCGTACACACAAATACGTAAAAAAAATTTAAAAAATATAAAAAAAAGTAAAAAAAGGTCTTTTTGTGCTTTATCCTCACACTTGCTTTACAAATCCAAATATTTCGAGAGTTAACCCCTCACCTCTTCGCTCCTTGTCTTTTTTTCGGTCCCTCCCTTCCTCCGAGCTTCTTCGTCTTTTCCCTCTATTCTCTACCATCCAGCTCGAGTCTCGAGCAATTTCCGTTTTTTCCATTGTTAAAGCATTATACGAATTCGCGCGGTTGTACATTTTTTATGTGCCTCTTTTTCCCTCCGTCAGCATTGTACGCCGGAGGACCGACGAAAAACGTCGATAGACGAGAGGTGGGGGGAGGAAAAAGGAAGGCTTGTAAGAGGGTTCGTTTTTCCCCTCGTTGAAGCTCCGAACTCCGTAACAACGAGAGAAACACGATTTTTTCGCGATCGGGGTATAACGTTGATCGTGACGTTTTACGGTTAACGCGATTTTTCGGGTATGTGTAGTCGTCGATATTACAAAGGGTAAATGATGTTAAAACGTGTCCAAGGAAGCCGAGGCGAGGGAGGAGGAGGTTGATTACACCCTCGGGGTTCGCGCCGCCGTCGACGTCGCCGTCCCCTCGACTCCACGTACGTACACCAGTAACAGTCACGTGTACCAAGTACGATAGTATATATATACATATACACATCGGTGTCATTGTCTCGCCGCAAAATAGTTTTGGCACCCGCCCGGAATCCATAAAACGAGTACGTTTTCACCCATACGGTTACATCCGTGTATACTGGGTGTTCGGATTGTGGCCTGGGGTTGAATCGGCCTCGAAAGATCCCCGGTATAATCATCGAAGAAAATAAAACGTCGACTAATAATTATTACTACGATAAAAATGATCGCTGTAACCAGTGATAATCGTTTAGATAACAGAAATAATAATAATTATTGAATATTTAGCGAAAATACTCGATTAATAGTCGCGTATTAATAACAAAAATAAATGTAATAATAATGATAACAGTTAATAGTTATTATTAGTAGAAATATCAATAATAGTTGAAGAAAAGTTAATATCAATGATATATATTGTTGATGCAGTTATTATTATTAATTGTGTATAGATGGATCCTTAAAATAACGTTCAAATCTGGATGCCTCGAGAGGTATCCGAATACCACGTTATAAGCGATTTTTAATAGTCGAGATCTAACTTTTTTATTTTTTCGTAACGGCACGAGTGAAATACTAGAGGGCAGTAAAACCACGATCACTAAACTTCCGGTCGGACGTCTCCATAAAACGGCTTCTTTAGCTCGGTGCACTCGACTTCGGAATTTTATTCCGGAAGAACTAAACGTTCGTTACAGCTCAAATTTTTGCAAAAGATGTATAAACGATTCGTTATCGTGAAAAAATTTCACATTCAAAAGTTCGAATTGTCTCCTTGATTTGATTCAGGGTCGTATTAATCGTTAACAAAATCACTGGATCGCAGCTGTTTAAACAATTGCTTGAGAATGGATATACATTTGTTTATCCATTATTCAATAATTATTATTGGAATTAAATGTCCAATAATTATTGGAGAGTTAATTAAAATAATTATTGGACAATTAATTCCAATAATTATTGGACAATTAATTTCAATAATTATTGGACAATTAATTCCAATAATTATTGGACAATTAATTAAAATAATTATTGGACACTTCATTCCAAAAACTATTGCAGAATTATCTCCAATAATTATATTAAAGAATATATAAACATTTCTTTATCCATTTATCCATAAGAATGACATTTGCGATTTTCCATCAGTAATTATATTCCGAAATGTTTATTCTATAAATCCCACCACTCTTCATCACCAATTTAAGCATCAAAGTGCATTAAAAATTTCCCTACTTCGTCGTGTTCCTCAAAATTAAAAACCCCATGACTTATGGAAATAAGAAAAAAAGAAATCCCAGTTTCCCTCCAGTCAAATTCACTACTGATCAAATTCTCTGATGCGCGAAGGACATTCGAACAAAAAAAAAAAATGTTGCGCAAAAATTGGCGGGATTCTTCAATTCCGCATAAATAATCTTTTCCAGCATTTATAATTGCTACAATTAACAATTTGCGCTATAATTTACGTGTGCGATGCTTTACGAGAAAAAAAGAAGAACAACAGAGCATCGACGCGTTACAATCTACCAATTTGGACACACCGTATACATTGGATGTTGAAGGTGGCCGAGTATGCGTACAGTAAACACAATACGCGTGACTGAGAAACGGGTGTACCATAATTCTTAATATAGAGGGTTGTTGCACCAAAGTGATCCCCGTTTATGTGCACACCCACGTATCACCCCCCCCCCCCCTTCTACACACGCGCAAACACGTACACAGGCGAGGAAAAGGACGCGGGGGTGGAAGAGGAGGAGAGAGAAGAGGGGAAGGATGTATTCATTGGTCAGACGTACGCGATTGTACAATTAACACGCACGCGTTCCAATGCGTCAAATGTGGGATCGAATCGATATGCACGTTCCCCAAACGCACGTTTATTCTGCCCTCGTCCCATAACCTCGTAGATACGACGAGCAACGACGAGGAAGAAGCGGGGTGTGGGTTGACAATTGCGTGGCCGCAGGCACGTGGATGCAGAGTACGAGAATCGTGGTGATAAGATAGGCCACATCGCGGTTTCAAGAAACGACGAGAGCTTGAAATTTTACAAATATTATTTTGTTTTTGTTTTTTTTTTTTTTTTTTTCTTTCAAATACCTAATCGTTTTATAGGTGGAATGATATCTTAACTCCAATCTGTAGGTGAAAGATTTGCAGGTATTGCGATAAACAAAAGGTGACGAGGATTCTTGTTTTAGCAATCGATTCGACGTTTTCGTCGATTTTGGAATAATTGATATTGTTTATTTTTTTAAATTTTTGTTGCTGAAAATCGAACTTCGATTTCTCCAGGTTGGCAGTTTGTCGTTTTTCGATGTTCAGTGATAGTGTTTGATGAGATTAATGTTTTTTTGTATTATTTGTTTTTAGTTTTATTATTATTGTTGTTGTTGTTATTGGTGGTGTTATTGTAGTTTTTATGTTAGTTCAGAGATACAATTTGTTAATTGTATTTCTTTAGATTTATATTTTTACTCCAATTTGTAACAAAAGCTTAAAACGTGATCGCGAAAATTGAAAAGTAACGGGGATTGTTGTTTTTTAGGTTTGTAGTTTTTTCTTCTATCAAGAATTATAATTCTTCAAAAATGCAAGGATTTTTCAAAATTTTTAATAACCATCCAGTAATAGTTTTGAATGAATAAATGAACTATTAATAATGAACCATGGGTTTTCAAAGTTTTTTTTTTAAATATATTTTAAGAATACAAGAACAAAGTAATGAGAAATAAGATTCTACTTGGATTTCGACGTCGATTTTGTAAACAACAATCGTATCGTAAACGCAAGCAGAATTCATTAAACTCTCGCGATTTTTGCATCGGGCTCAACAGGCTGGCCACAAATTATCGACTCGACGATTTCGTACCAACCAGCCTCTACCAACGTTTCATTCTTTTTTTTTTTTTTTTTTCGTTTCGACCTTTCCCCTTTTACCACAATTTTTTATAAAGCCATTACAATTGGATCGCAATATTTTTAAATCGTACATTTCGAATATGCGCGCGCATGTGTGTATGTTTTTTTTTTTTTTTTTTCCAAAACTTCCACTGTACGAACGTGCCAACAATTTCTGGATTTTGCGTTTGTTTTGCCGAAGGATAAAAGACGCGTGTACCGAATCGAGCCACACACCGTAAAAGCTCGATGGAGGTCTGACTATTAACGACTACCGGAACACCAGCAACACCAGCACCGACCGTAAACGCAAATATGTATTCGACGGTCGGTCGTGACGCTCGACGAGGTATAGGCAAGAGGGAGTACCGGTGCACGATGTTCTTCCCACCCTTCGATTCACCAACTCCCAACCCTCTCATATTGTACCTTGGACGTTGGTAGCGTCAATGAACAAACGGCTGTTTGGGGGTCGGATACGTGCATAATGAGAGGGATGGCGACAGAGGTCGAATGGATAAAGGGGGATGCAAAGAGGCGAGAGAGAGAGAGAGAGAGAGAGCGAGAGAGGTTAGAAATCTATATATATATATATATACATGTACAGGGTGGATCATCGAAATTAGCACGCAACCAAGAGGGATGTATTTACTAGGGGAAAAAAAAGATCGAAGAAAAAAAAATGGTTTTTGTTGTTATCTGAATATTCAAGGTCATTTCATGCTCGACTTTTCTTCAACAAACGAGCTTCTGCAATAAAAACGAGTATTTTTTGTTTGTTTGTTTGTTTGTTATTTAAGATTGAAAATCGGTAACGTTTGGGGAAACGTTGTTTCCATCGGAATACGATTTTTCTCAATTCTTACCATTTTCAAGGTTATTTGAAGCCCGAATTTTTTTCAACAAATGAGTTTTATCAATAAAAACGAATTTTTTGTTTGTTTGTAAGTCGTTTTTTGCGCTGGAAAATCGGTAACGTATGGGGAAACGTTGTTTCCATCGGAATACCATTTTTCTCAATTCTTACCATATTCAGGGTAATGTCAAGACCGAATTTGTTTCAACAAACGAGTTATTTTTCAATAACAACGAATATTTATTATTTGTAAATCATTTTTTCACGCTACAAAATCGTTAAACTTCGGGGAAAGGTCAATTTCCTTTTGACACAACATTTTTCTAAACCCAATTTAAAAACCTCAATAATTACACGCGCCACAGTTATATAACTAAACAATTAATAATAATAAAGTACGAGTACTAATATCCTCTGAGTGCGTAAATAAATAATTATACAGCTAAAGGAACCGTAAGTATTAAGTATAATATATCCACACTTTCAAATATTAATATTTATACGTATCCTATAAGGAGGCTTTACGAGAGAAAATAGAATATCGTATCTCAGCGTAACAAATTATTAGCTTTCCGAATTGAGCACGGTATACGAGTCGGGTATGCGAGGAGCGCGTGTATGAAAATTAAACACGTTACGCGTGACTAAGCATCGGGTGTACACACGTAATTCGAAAAATATTTCCAATAAACAAAAAATACTCGATATCACAAAAAATTCGATTCATAAATAAATGAATTTAAAAAAAGAAAGGAAAGATCGCGAAAACATAGGGATAATTTGGATAACCCTCGTCATACAGGACATGCAAGGACGAATGTAACGCCCTGGAGGACGTCGCTTGTTCGACCACCCTGTACAGGGGAGAGCTGGGCTAAGAAAGGGAGGTACGCGGAGCAGGCGGCAGGAACAAGTTACCCATATTATCACACTTGTAAATATGCCGTGTAGTGTACGGATAGCCGGGGTGAAGAGGAAGGTGGATACACGCCTAAGGGGTTGGAACGGTATGCATTCGGAAACGGGGGTCCGCATATCGGCCATATTGGAACTAGCGAGCAAACGCCCAGCAGCTCGCGAACACCGTTGTTATTGAATTATTAATTAAACCGGGTAATTAACGAACGATAGGAGAACGAGGAGACGAGTGGGAGGGAGAAGGGAGACGGAAAAACAATTATTAAGCTGGTGAAAAGGCGAAGAAGAGAAACAAAGCAAAAAAAAAGGGTGGAGGAAATGAGAGAGAGAGGGAGAGAGAGAGAGAGAAGGGGGAGGGGGTGTAGACTCGCGAAAGACAGATTAAGGGGGAAAGTCCGAAGGAGGTAGAAAGCGAGAGGAATAAAAGCTGGGAAAGGCCCAAAATGAACCTCGGGATAGATGAAGAGAGCGAGGGAGACGCAGCGACGATTAAATGCCAGGACGAAGCTGGGAACTGGCCAGGGATCCACAACGAACCCACACACACTCCCGTGTTACAAAACGTACAGATATACTATTTAAGCATTTATATAAAATATACAGCCTGTATATGTATTATGAACGACCAATGTTCACTTGCTCCGACAGACTTTCCACCCTCGATCCTCCCATACCCCTTAATGTTTTTACGAGCCTTCGGAATGGTCCCGCGAACACGGCGAGTTTGTATATATAGCTATTAACACCCGCTCTGGCGGGTACAACTAATATTGCTTAAACATGATCGGTGTGCGAGCTACGGGCTCTCTGTCCGTCCAGATATTGACTATATGTATGTATAGACATACGTACATACAGGGTGATCGGTAATACGACCTATTCCCTCGATTGGTTCGCGCTAGACCTCATTTGAATCAAATTTTATCCAATTGAGTATTGTCGTGAGTTATTCTGGTTTTTCGAATTTTTCGTAATTTTTAGGCTTGTCGTAGAAAAGAATTTGAGGTTTTTTCAAATTATTTTTTCAGCCTGAATACTCAATTGATACTTTTCGAAAAGCTGACGCACGAATTGTGGGGTTTAATAAAATGCAGGCTCCAAATTCGCATAATCTTTGAATTTAAAGATCTGTTATTTTTTATGTTTTTGAATGGATATTGAAAAATTGTTTATAGTTGTAAAAAATTGAGAAATCGTAGTTTTTTTTATATATAAGTAATACGTGAATTATTGTAGAATTTATTACTGAATAATTCAATAGTTATATATATATATATATATATAACGGAGATTGTGCAAATTTCGGGCATGTATTTTTTTTTAAATTTGTTTTTGGTAACGAGCGTGAAAATTTGTTGAAAATCGTTAAATCACCATAGCTCAATAATTATTCAATTGCGACCTCTGCTTAATGGGACTTTGATTCAAATTACCTTTAGAATGAGTCCCTTGAAAGTATAGATCGACTAATCGGTCACCCTGTATATAAATAAATATATATGACCATATAGATGCTATAACTTCCGGACGTCGATTGTCGAGCCAACACGAACTTATTATCAAACGCCGGGTCTCTAACCCGAGTATATGTGCGCGCTTACAATCCAAAAAAATGGACATTTTTTTCATTGATCAAACGACCGAAATCCTCGGGTCCGTAACAAAGAAAGATGATGAATTGAATAAATAATCATTAGTTCTTGTTGAAACCAATGTACTTTTATAATTGGACTGACTTAAAAATATTTATATATATTTATTTTATATATGGATATATATATATATATATATATATATATATATATATATATATAGTTTTTTATAATTTTGTATTTTATATTTAAAATATCAAGTTCTTATATTATCTTTATAATGCCCAGCTTTTTGTCTCAAAATATCTCGAGAGGGTTAAAAAATATTTTTGAATAAACTAAATTAATGTCGTACAGATATTCGAATGAAATATCAACAATCAAAGAGTCAGGCTGTACCAAAGGTCTTTATTATCAACTTTCGTGATTGTTATCACTGGCAAGCGAACGGAACAAGAACGACAAATTTTTGCAGTGGTCAAATAATTATTTATCGGCCGTTGTCTGAGAAAATTTCATTGACTGAGTAAAAATATTTTTTCGAGTGAAAATTTCACCATAATTATTTAATTATAATTTTCACTGTTATTATTATCACTATTTGCATGATTGTTCATTTTAGTTCAATTATTCTTATAATTACTATTATATTTACGACCATGCCTTGTTCATTTTTGTTACTAATGTTTTTTGCAATTATTTTATTATTATTTTTATGAAAAATATTAACGAAACGTAGGTAGCGAAATATTCTAGTATTTTTTTTGTTTTTCATTTGCAATAATATTTTTATGCAATAATATTTACCATTTGCGATATAACGCGATGTAACGTTGCTACGTAATTTATATTACACACACACAGAATACATTTATCCTTCTTTACCGGAAGCAAATTTCAGTCGGCGTTTGACATACATCCGGCTTGGTTTATTTTGCTCTTCCAGTGATTTAAACCCCCATTCATAGCTTTTACACCCCGAAGTAAGATCATCAATCATTTTCGCACAAGATGTTGAAAGGACTTACGCAATAATGAGATTTCGTTCACCGCGAACTTTTACGAGTTACTCGGCGGCACCATGCGCACCACTGTGTGTGGCTGCTTTATTCGTGACTTGCGCTTTTGGAGTAACACCTCAAACGCATTAATGTGTCAATCGCGAATATTCAATTTTTATTATGTTTCATCGTCAAATATTCAATTAAAATGAATATTTTCAGATTCGATACATTGAATTATTTTTATTCAATCATCCAATTAGTTCAGATACGAAATATTCCATTATTATTATTCATTAATTTTATTTTGTGTGTTTCATATTTATATTTTTTTTATTATTAAAAGTTATTGTTTTCAACGACTTTATTATTGCCATTGATAAATGGATGATTGGTTCCCAATTCCAACGATATTTCGAGTTGAGCAACGCCACCCAAAACCGCAAACATTTTATTATTATCAATAATTATCCAGAAAAATCAATAATCTCCCAAACAAAAAAATAAAATATTTGTTTGTTGGACAATTCGAACAGAAGGTACAGGGACTGCCCAAACCTTCAGCAAAGCACAAACCAATATCGTCAAATATAAATCATATATATATCAATAGAAATTTTTTAAAATGTTTACCAAGAAAAAGATACGTAAAGTTTTGTTAAAGCTTTCGAATAAGGATTCGTAAGACTTCATATGAATAATAATAACATAAAAAATAATGTTATTACAATAATAAAAATGTAAAAAATCGAACCATTTTAATCGAATACAACAATTAAATATTCATACAACAATAATTGCAACGCAGTAATACACAGTAATACAACAATAAAATAAAAAGTAACAATAAAAATAATTATTTGAAAACTATAAAATAATTATTATTTATGTTCATTCCGCGCTATTCATTATTATTTGATTTTCAATGAGAATAAAAAAGACATTTCCGAAAGAACGAAGGGCCAAGAGCGAAACGGAACAACGCTTAAGGGGTCCCGAAAAAATGTTAATACACAAGATGGAAAATCGATTCGCGTTTAGCCCCGCAGGGCTTCATAATTAAAACGATATTTTCTTATTATTAAAGAACGCTCGTTCTCTTTGCCGTGCGCTCTCGTTGGTGTATTTATCTTCGCGAACATTCAAGAAATACAAACGCGAAATACAACCGGCGAAGTATTTAGCAAAAAAATGTTTCGGAGGCGTACCGTAAATATTCAATAGTTCTCCTTCAATTTATTATTATTTTCTCATTCGTTTCCATCAAATAAAGGTTGCAATCATGCGATGTACTTTTTTTTTCTTGCTCCAAAAAAGGTTCACCGGATGAGAAAAGGAAGAGAGAAAATGGGAATGGTAATAAAGTCATATTCGCTTCTCGGAAGTGCATACATGAAGCAATATTCATTTCGAGTTTCATTGATCTTCACTGCACCTTGGTTGTGCAGCAAACATGATGGAACGCATAAAAACCAGGCAAAGATAGAGCTTCAATTAATTCTCGTAGTAACTAATCCGGCGGAAAACATTTTTTGTTTTTCCCAGAAATATCCGTGTAATAATTTTTTATATTATTACTTTTAGTCGGGTTTCAAAAAAAATCTGTGATTTCTGGACCGTGATAATTTCAGTGATAACGAGACGAAATTTGTTGTATATCTTTTAAAACCTCAAAAAACATTCAAATTTTAATCATGCTATTTTGTATGTATGTTTTTTTTTAGTAATTGAGAGTCAATATTCAATGAAATCTTACGTGTATTTCACAACCTAACAATATTCAGTATTAAATAACAATAACTATTATTAAAATCAGAAATGCAAAATAAAGTTACGAAATGTGATAATGGGCTAAAAATGATTTAAAAGAATGTATATTGACTCGATAGTATTTTTGGTTCACTATTTTTTGATAGTGTTGAATTATTGTTTGGTACGTTTATTAAGTTTTCCATTAATTTCTCGTTATTATTTATTCATTTATTATTCGTTACTTCAATAGTGTATTAGTGAAGTAAGTGCAAAATTATCGTCCAATTATCGTTGCAAAATTATCGTCCAATTCTTTTCTACAATTGAATCGTTAATCTTATTAATAGAACAAAGAAATTTCGATAATATTATTTACTATATCTGTGGATAATTTATGTAAGAAAATTTGGAATATTCGAAACAAAAGCTTATCCAATTAACGACTAAATGGATTGAATAAAAGAACAATAATGAAGAAAGATAAAACAAAAAATAATTTTCTCCAATTATTCGTGGGAATTTAGTTCCGAGCTCGGTAAATTTTCTCCGTCGTCCAATTCCCATTCGCTCGTTCCACCATTCGTGAGCACACCTTGACTTTCCATTTTCGTTTGGGTTGTAAAGGGCTCTTCCGCAGTATTCTTCCATTCCCGTTTAAAAATACGAAGAAAGATAAACAATGCGAAAAAATTGAATAATTGATATAATAATAATAATAATTAAAAGAATATGGTATATTTTAGAAAATAGACAAAACTCGAAGTAACAAAGAAATAAAAAAGGGAAGATCAATGGTGACTGGTGATCGTGATGTTCAGTGAATCGTGAGGATCTGGACCATTGGAGCACGCTGGCAACTGCCCAATTATATTCCCATATATGTATACGTTCATTGCTGAAGCTTCGTAAAAGAATTATGAGAGTAAGAAGAAGAACTTACGAAAGATGGGTGTGAGAGAGAAAGAGAGAATAGGCAGAGAAAATAGGAAGGATGGGGAAAGAGAAAACCGAGAAATCCAAGATAGTGCTGTGTAAGGGCCGAATGGTCATTATCAATATCGAACCGAAAATAAAACAGAATGAAAAAAAAAAAAAAGAAAAAAATATTTCCCTCGTAACCATAATTGGGTCGATAGCGCGGCTTCCGCCATACAAACAACGCTCGCCTAATGACAAGACCATTTTTTATTTCTGTTTTATTTTCCATGCCGCTTCTCATCATTGTTATTCGTCAACGAATTGGAATTCTCTATGTTTTTTTTTAGGGAGTTTTTCACAGTACATACACATGATAGAAAAAGAGAGGGAGAGAGCGAGAAAGAGGAAAAAAAAGTATCGAAGCTGCCCGAACGATGAATCGTGTCAATGGAATTAGACCGGATGTTTCACGGGGATGACCAACCGTTCACCTTCACTCGACTCGCGAGTCACAATTGGAACGAAATATAGAAACACAAATTGAAATAAAAACTATTTTTCAAAAAGTGGCGTACGGATATAAAGTAAATAAACGAAAAAGAAGAAATAGCCGAGAACGAGACTGGAAACATGGAAAAATTACATTGAGATGAAAAAAGAAAGAATCGAAAAGAAGAGAAAATTAAATTGAAAAAAAAAAACTATTGAGATATAACTAAATTTATAGTCGCCGAAAATTTTGAACTTTCAAAAATTCCACGTGAGCCATTTTCCTCCAACGGTACAAAAAATTGGACAAACCAAACGCAGTACTCAAAGTTATTGCATTAATTACTCGCTCATGAAACGTAGCTCGGATTGAAGAACTGTGTCTAAAGGACATTTAAAAAGATCGAAATAACCTGACAAATTTTCAAAATCCGTTTTCTCAGCGGCGTTTAAATACCCAATAGAAAAATGAGCATCGTACTCTATAGAATTCATAGGCTCAGATATCGATGCTTTAATTTTACGATTAAAATGTCCCATCCTTGAGAAATTGCGGTTTGAAAATATCGATTATCTCTCTCGCACTCGCGTGGTAAATCTTCTGCACATTTAATATCACGATTGCTTTCTAATATCACGATCCTCATTTTAATATTACGATTGCACGTACAATTGGTAGAAAGAAGTATCGAGGGAGATATTCCATGAAGTAAAGTCGTTCCGCATAATTCGTGATGTTACTTTTAGATCTTTAAACTAAGGTCCATCTTGCAAAACAATCTATGTAGGTAAGATTGTGGAGTTGGATGGTACAGGCAGATAGCGAACATCTGACAATCCCTAACAGCAAGCCTCTCTGGGGAAATTTTAAATCCCTAGGCTCTGCCAAAGGTTCTGAACATTTTGCAGACTCTGGAAGAACTGAAGAGATCTAATCTATCTCCCACCCACTCCCCCTCTTTTTCTCTCTTTCTCTCTTTCTGCCTCTTTTTTTCTCCCTCGCTCTCATCAACTCTCTATTTGTCTTCCTCTCTCTTTATCCTCCCCCTTGCTACGTCACCAATTCTCATCTCTCTCTTTTTCTTGCTCTCTCACTGTTCCATCTTCAACCCCACCAAAGATTTCCTCGGAATACCGATTTCCGAGATACGGGAGGGAGAGAGAGTAAGAAAATGAAAAAGGACAAGCGATATAGGGTGGACGAAACGTTTGGTTCTCCTTTAGCTTCCCCATAGTTTTGCCAGCCTTTAATGGTGCCACCGATCCCTGTGAGGTAACTTACCCCAGTTGGACATCTCGGACACATCGCTCTAATCGAGCCCTCCTGAATTGGCAGAATGACCATTTTCAAATATTTGTATGCTGTAATAAATTATTTGTAGATATAAAATGGGTTGATACGCAAACGGAGTAATTTGGGGTAACCGGGTCGTTTGTGTTTTACTGCGGCAAATTCCACGTGCCTGAGTGGAGCATTAGTTTGGATAAACATTTGGAACGAAAACAAATTATTGCGAAATAAATGATTCTGCTATTGCAAAAAGTATGTCGCATAACCGAAATGAAATTCAGACGAGATTTTCATTAGCGTCAAGAATATATTTCGACTTAACGATCAGTAAAAGCTTCGAGGTCATATCCGGCCCTGACAGAGTTACAGACGCGTGAAATTCTGAAGAGCCGTTTAGGAAATCCGCCGTTATCTACCAACCCGGCTCGGTCGGTATTCCGAAGTTACCTTTCAACCTAGAATTCTGGATAATCGTTGGAAGTGAAAACTTTGCATACAGTGATTAATAATTGTACAGTATGCGTGCACTGTACACATTGCTTGTAACGCGTACATGTATTCGTATTTAGAGTTATTCAGGTATACGAATTTGATTTTGTTACGCCTGAACTCGAATTTTCGTCTGTAAACGTTTAACTTGTTTACAGACGAAAACTCGCACTTTTTCAAAGTCTTGGTACCTTCAAAAGAGCCTGATTAAATTCATGTTACCAGCTATGACAAAATTATGGAAATTCTTTATTCGAATTGATTTTTTAAATAAAATAAATGAAGAAGGTTCCTAATTTCACCACCGAGGTTTACAGACTGGTTAAATCCGCTGAAGATATTCATCTGATGACGGTTTGTATCTGCTCAATTTCAAGGACACGTATCATGAGAGTGGCTTGCGTTTCCGGTTCCAATTAACCCATACAGAGCTCACTTATATCGCCTCTATTTTGTCGTAATAACGAAAAAAAGCAACGATTTCTTTTTCGTTGTTGTTTTGCATCATCCTGTACATCCCTGATTATATGAACGATGATTTGAGGAATATTGGTTTTTCTTTCTCTCGTGTCTGGCTAAGTTTCGTATTCATCGGTGTGCCTACAAGATTTCTCACTTTATTCAGGAGGGTAAAGAAAATGGCAAGAATGGGCCAAGCGTAGAGGCTACCTTGAAAAATTAATCGGCTTCATCCGCTTTGCTGCGAATGTTGAGGACGACGACGACGACGACGACGAGGATGAGGGATGTCGTTGGGAGGGTTTGGTCGAAGGATGGAAGGGCGCTTTGCGTTCGCACTGTAGCCGAGTAATTCCCTAAATTGTAACGAACGGCCGAGCATTAAAATTAATGACGAGGGCGTGACAGCGCGTGCGAGGGTAGTCGGGGGGTAGAGGTCGATGAAAAGGCGCGAAGCGGAGGGGGATGAAGGATACCCGTAATTCTCTTGTTCCTCTATATTTCTCCGGGTCTATTGACGCACACGCATCTAGGAATACCCCTCCTGACGAGGGATGAAGATTGTAGTTGTGAGAAACGTCGAGAACGGGTGGAACGGGGGAGAAAAGGGAATCGGAAGGAGAGAGCTAGGGCTGAAAGGGGGTGGATAACGCAAACAGACACGCGATAATCCGAGAACCCCTCGTTAGCCTGACCTGGCCTTCCCTTCTCCACCTCCGACTCCTCCATCCCGCTCTTCCTCCACCGAAGACTTCTATCTTCCCGACTGGTAACATCCTCGCGATTACCCTCGCAACGGAAGTATACGTACGCAGGTAACATAAGCCCCTATTCGTAGCACAAAGTCAAAAGGATCACCGACTAGTCAGGAATATTATTCGACTATTTATTAATCAATTAATCCGGTTGTTTCAAACATCATTGGAACAATCTTCAATTATTGATGGAGGAGAAAATACCCCAGTGAGAATAAGTCGAGATAAAACCCTAGTAACTTTGTAGACCTATCATCGAGAAAACATGATAAATAAAACAACAATTTTAATCTCGAAATAAAATTTTTCTTTGTATTTGTTACGAAAGCTTCATGAGAATCAGCCTCGAATTAAAAATACGTAGTCGTATCAATCGTTTAAATAAATATTACTTTTGGCCATCTCTCCAAGAGTGTCCGGCTCATTTAGCAATCAACGATGCTCTTCAAAGAGAATAATAAACTGTCTCAATTTCTAGTTTTCCAACAGAGTACTTTATCTATCACGGTTTTTTTTCTCTCCCTCTCTCGAAATGCGGAGGAAAAGAGAGACACTCGATTTTTCTTTTTTTTTTTTGTGCTGCATATAGATCCAATGGCATTTACGTAAGCCAAGGTGATAGAGACACTAAGAGCGCCTGCGAGACCGAATGGCCTGTACTACAACGACGAAGATTGCCACGCTGAGGCAGTATGAATATTTTTGTCGCGTGTAATTCTCGTTATTCAAAATTAATATATCGCGATGGAACGTGATTCGAATGTGCACCGTTATATACTTTTATGGAGATAGGCGGCTTTAGGTATATGAAAGTGAGCACAGCGGTTCCGAACGTTTGATTGATAATAAAAAGTAATAATAATAATTGTATCAATAATAATAATTATAATAAGTATAAACTTACTTGTATTAATAATCATAAGTAAATACTAAAACATAATTTCAAAAAAATGTTAAAATATTTAAACATAATTACTGTTATTATTAATATCAATCCATCAAGCTAAGTTTTAAATGAATTGATTGTCGCGTTTGATGGTCAATTTGTAAAATATCGACAGATTTGTTTGAACGATTAATTAATCTGGAATCATTGAAGACCCCGATATGAATTGAATTTTTCGATGTTTACAAATAATATTGCGAACGTATAGATTTAATTTTAAAACTGAATTCTGATGTACAGTCACTGACGAAACCTCGGTCAAGCATATACATCAATATCTTCGAATATTTGCGATGAAATTTGATCAAATCTGAGCAGCCATTGTTTGACATTGCTCTCCACAGTGTAAAATCGTAAACGTAATTTACTTTCTTGTAAATGTGTACGCGTTCGTGTTTCTTAGCACATACGTATTGAGCATGATTAAAGCTGATGGCATCCGGAAGTACCCTCTCAAAATTGATACACTCACCAAACGAGGAGATCGGACAATCGAATACAATTTTCCCATATCCGTTGAATTTCAATTGGCAAAAGGTCGTTGGGGAAGTTAGAAATGAAAAAGTCAACTTCGAAATGGAAGAAAAGCGAGGTTGAAGGGAGGGTGAGGTGAATATAAGCGTTTTAAAGCTACCAGAGAAAATAAGAAAGAGGAAGAGCAAAGAAAAGGTGGAGGAGCGCACAAAGATCGGACTATTTCCGGCTATCCACAATTGGGGATGCCACGGTGACCTCTGCCAATCACCATGGGGAAACAACCACCGGCATACGAATTTTACTATTACAGTTTCCAAAGCCGGCATATACAGGATCGCGTTTGATACGAAAGTGCTCAATCGGCCCACACGTCCAACAGCGTGCTCTCTCTCCTTCGTAAAACTAAGAGACGGGCGACGTTTACTTCGTGCATATCATCACCTCCTCCTCGTGGAGGTTTCCGGGGAGGGCCGCAACGTACGTTCGAATCGCTGAACGTGGGAATGTGGCGTGTTTCCAAAGCCGAGCAAATACCGTTCGGTTGCCGATTCGATAGAAACCGGATATGGGTCGATTCGTGTTCACCCACGTCCTTCAAGCCACATCCGGTCCCGTTCGAATCTGCGGACGGATGGTACAATCGTTGGATGAATAAATGTTCAGCGTGGAACCTCACCATGATGGCCAGATATAATGACTTTTTTTTTCGTGAATCTTCTAATTTCACGGTTTTTTCTTGGGCCCAATTGAAAATTTGTCAATACGACGTGTTAAAGTAAGTTCGAGTATATTTTCGTTGCAACGAAGAGTAAAAAAAAAAAAACGATAATTGAAGTCCGAAAAATGGCTGGCGAAAATTTGTTTTTCGATGGATTTGAAATCTCTGATTTAAACGATTGAAATAAACAGAATTAACTTTGCCCTCAATCTGCATCAATGTCGCTACTGATAACCGTAGCCAGTTTTGATTTTTTATATTTTTTTTTTCAAACACAGCCACGTTTCGAAATAAAAAGTAATATTTCCACTCGGAATATATTTATGAGATAAGAATTTTGTGGACCCTTAGTGGATAATACTTTTGTGGACCATTTGTTGATCAGCTAGATCAGCCCATTGAGGTGGGTAGACCAGTTACAACCGATGGGGAAACGTGCCCAGAAAAAAGCTTCGAAAAAATCACGTTATCTCAAACGGATGATTCGATCTGTACGATATTTGTTGTGTGCATTCAGGACGATGACACTGAGGGCCCTCCGGTCGCCATTTTCGATGAAAACGTTTCATTCTTGAACAATCGCGGATCAAAACGTTTCGACTATCTCTCTCGCTTTCGTGTGTCACGTGGTTACGTTTGCCATGCCCTTAATCGATGGGAGATTGTTTAATCGCCACGATTTTTTAACACTGAGGGTTTCGAGAGGATCAGGTATCACGGGCCTTTCTGCAGCTCCGTACGAACAGGTGCTTCGATCACCAAGGGGCGTTGGTGTAGGGAAGTTTTGAGACGAGTAGCTTTTCTCCCACTCTTCTCACCCCCATCCGCCCTTTCTTCTCCCCTCTCTCTCTCTCTCTCTCTGTCTCTCTCTCTTGGGATACCCCGAGTCCGCGAGAGAAGAAAGATAATCAATCGCGGGCAAGGGTAAACTGATATCTTATCAAAGTTACTCCATCTTAACGTGAAAGTTCGCCGCAGTTCGTAGCGATCCAATAGCGACCTGGCAGCGCCTCCCTTTACCCTCTTCCACCAAACACACGCTGGGACATGTACACACGGTACATAGAATTCTCTTTCTCCCTCAGTTCCTGGATATACGTTCACTTGCGGAGAGTGTACACGTGGGACTCGATTTTAACTCGACCGACACTTCGCTCCGGAGACCCTCGCGGACTCGGTTCAAATTTATTTGCGCAGTTCTCAAGAGAACCGTTCTTTTTTTTTTTAATTTTATGCAGAGGATCAAAGGTCAAAGGCCGCCAATGTTATTTTATACTTTTTCATCAAAATTATAATTTGAATTCGCAGAGCTCTTTTGATTTGTCAGGATCCGTACGTCTTCGTTCTTTTCTTAATTACGAAACATTTATTTGGCCCAAATAAACCTTGGTTATTTAACCGTTATTCTTTAAAATTCACATTAATAAAACTGAGTGATTAAAAGATTTCTTTGAGTTTGCTTGATGTCGTTGATTTTAGTTGTCTGCTAATTACACAATTGTATCCAGCGTGTGCGCTATTTTTAAAAATTCATTGACTATATTTTTTAACAATAATAACAACAATATTTCATAATAATTAACATTTTTTATAATAATAACAATAATCAAACTTCGTTTTCTTTTCAAAATTCGAAAACGAAAATTTGAAAAGTGAGTGCGGACGATTCGTAAAATTGTTTCAAATATTTAGCACTATCTTGTTATTGTTATTGTCAATTATGTAAGTTCATTCGTCAATAAACCATTTTCGTGATACACTCGAAGAAGCCAATGCAATTTTATCAGTCAATAAAAAAAAAAAAACACTTCGTTATTTATCCATCATACGAATTAATTACTCATTGATCTATTTTTCGCTTATCCCCCCAATCTACCCTTCCCTTCTTTTTTACCCGATCAAACTGTGCCGATCAGAATTGGAAAGTGCTTCGATAAATGAAAGCTGATAAAGTTTCGTCCGTTTGAGGATAGTTTTGGCCCAGTTTTCTTCAAGTTGGGCGTACCCCGCGAACCATCGACCTCCATAATCTCGCATGAAACACCAACTATATATAGCTCATAAACGCAACGTCAATTTTCGATTTGACTGGCCAAACTCAATAGGGAGGAACTAAGGCTCGATATCGTTGAGTTTGCATCGGAGAGGATTCCGACTAAGCACGTTTCACCAACTTTCCAATCTGCCCCGTAATCCTCGTAGTCCTCGGCAAGGCCAAGATCAAACCGCGCCACAAATAATTGGGGTACTTTCTACCAAGAGTGTTATATTGAGGGACGAACAAAAATACACGTATATGTTCACTTGAGAGTTCACTTCGAGACTTCTAAAGTTGCCCCATGACGATGATAATACAATCATAGCAGCATTTTTTGAAGTGTTTGTATATTAGACGTAGTAAAAAGAAATCCATTATTTTTCCGATACATGGCTTTAGTTATTTGTATTTCGCGTTTTATAAGTCCGATCGGTTTACACCGGATAGACGTTAGAAAGATGAGGTTTCGTACTAACTAAGTACGTTGGTGGACTCCAGAAAATAATGGATTTCTTTTTACTACACCTAATATTACTGCTGTATGGACGATCGGGTGAAAAGTTAGTCCAGAAGGAAGTAATCACGAATGTACAAGTCTAGATCACGTCGTACACGGTCAGCCTTAAAAATATCCATTTTCATAGTAAATTAATATTTTGAAACGTTAACTTTCCACTTTTGATAATAATGGAAGTCAAATTCGACGATATTGGCGTGTAGTTGACGAAAGTTTTATCAGTGAGGCCACATCTGTTCGAACTGTAAAAAAATAATGTCTCCACTTTTTAATTAAATTAATACGTTCGGATAATTTTGTTATGGTCAATTATTACGAAAAACGCCAATGTACGTTGAGTTTTCGGATGATTCATGATTAACCAATTGGAGAAAAAAAAATGTCGCTATTGCGTTCGATCCTAAATCTAATCGATTCCAATTACAATTCCAATTGATTGTTCGATCCCAAATATTGATTACCTCAAACCAGTTTTTTTTAATGAGATTCCCTACTAATTACAATTGAAAGATAATCACGTTTTACGTCAAAACGTTGTTTAATGAACTGTCGAACCAATTTTTTCATACTTTTGGTACAAACAAAAATAGCAAAAAAATAGAGCTCTTTTTCTTGAACCAAGGGCATTAATCCTGTTTCGCCAACTACGTGCAGGATACACGTTGCCGCTGTAGCGTACTTCACCAATTGGACCGAAGACGATGCCAACGAATTGGCTCATAAAGTCGTTAACCTCCAAAAATCCTTGGTCCGAAAATCCGTCGAGGTTCGAGAGCCAGAGGGCGTCCAGGCACGTTTCCACTTCTAGTTTATTAGCCATCGTGGCGTCGGACAGGGAGAGGAGAAACAGAGACAGCGAGAGAAGCAAATAGACAGAAAAAGAGCATCGAGACGAACCATTTTTTTGTCTTCGTCTCTCAGGTTCGTTCGATTCGAGTAAGGTTGAGGAGAATGGGGATCAGGGTGGGCAGGGGGAAACTGAAGAAGTCCCGAGAGAGTCCCAGTGTATCTTGAACGAGAATCCACGAGTCGAAAAAGTACAAGTGAGGGGGTTGCGTATAGGGGGGGGGGGGGGGGGGGGGGGGGGGGGGGGGGGGGGGGGGGGGGGGGGGGGGGGGGGGGGGGGGGAGGAAACCAGCGGGCGAAACACCGGCCGTGAACGGGGGATGGTAATTATCTGTTTCTCGGGTCCATTACATCCGAGAACCAACTCTGGGTGTATAACCGAGGATTGGAAGTAAAAAAAAAAGAGAGAGAAAAGAGACGGGGCGACTGACTGGCGTACGGGGATGATAAAGAAGACTCGACACACTTGGATAACGGGTTGACGGGGGGTGTGAAAAAGAAACGACAAGAGTACACGTACGCATGTATGTAAAATATACCGGGTGCTTCACTTTCATTTTGACACTTTCCAGCCTAAAAACACGCTGCAAGGAAATGTTTCAAATAAACGGTTTTTGATATTTGGAATGATCGATGGTACTCTTTTTCGTGTTGGTAATTAATACTATGTTTGTCATTTTTCTTTCGTTACTCTTCATCCTAAAATCGAAGTATTTCAAAGCTGTTTTTTTTACCCGCGTAAAAAATTCGGTAAGTTTCGAAAATGTCAGTTTACTCTTCGAAACATTAAATTTGATGTATCAATCTTGGAATTATAGGAGATAATGGAAAATACCCGGGTTTAAAAATGAACGGATAAAAATAGAAAAATCTGCAGGAAGTACTCGATAATTAAATACTCGACAGTTTTTTGAAAATATTTCGTGAGAAAAGTTATGGATCGTTATTAACATACGTATATTCAATAAAAAGGATATCCAATGAAAGATGAGAATTGTTATTTAAAATTCCCATATAAATGTGATACAATGAAGACGCGGGATTAAAAGTATGGTTTGTCATCGAATACTCCGGAGTCCATTTTCACATCGCGCTTATATCCAAAGCTCTGACATTTCCATACACTACCCGTTTTTTTTTTTTTTAAACGAAGCAACGTTTTATTTGATACATTTTTCAATATAATCCTTACTTTCTCAGGCACGAGGTAGGAAACACTTTATCTTAGACACCCTGTATATACAGAGGGATGGAAGGCAAGAGGCACGAGCTGAGCTTAGGAACGTGACGGGAAATAAGAATGGGCCGAGTGGCGAGCGGAAATTACCGGGTCTCCGCGCCGTGGGGTCTTAAGGGGTATATATAGGAACAGCTTACGAACGTGTACCATAGCGGCGTATACCCTTGCGTAGTAGACACCTCGCCGGAAGAAGAGGAACGAAAAAAACCATGGATAAAGCGGAATAAAGAAAAGAAAGGTAAAAGACAGTCTATGCGTATGGGCGAGTAAGAGAGAACGAGGTAGTCTCCGAATCCCGGAGATACCGTTGAATCGAGATTGCCGTGTACATTAAGTTGTTACACGTTTCCGGTAACGGGCAACCTGCGACTCTTTTCACTCGGGTCATTCGCGTCCGGTCACTTCGATTTTGCCACCCATCGACCATCTTCAAGATTAAATGATTATTCATCCATCATTTATCGATTTTCCGCAATTTCTCTTTATCCTTGAAGAGCTATTAGAAATTTTGAAAAATAGTTCTTTTTTTTTTGGCATTTTTGGATTTTACAAATGTGTGAGTTTATTCCCTGAAAATTTTTTATCGATCCAATATTTTTGGAAATACACACTCGGAGCGATCGATCTACTATCTTAATACAACCTTGGCGGATATATTTTTTAGGTATTGATGGAAGGTATAAGATTTCCGATAAATATTGATATACTTTTTTTTTAAATTTAAGATTTAACGAACAAAATTTGCTCGTAAATAGAAATTGTTTATTTCCGAGTTACTGTTTCGTCAGGAATTAAAATTTTGACTATTCCTTCGATCACTACCTGGATTCGTTTATCCCCTAAAAGAATCTTAGATAATCCAATCTGAATATACTGTGCTCACCGCCGGACGCTTTTTTTTCGAAAATTTTCAGGAGACTTCCTACAGAAGTGATATTAATAAATATTTTTTAAAACAAAATAACAATAGAACCCATCATAACAACAACTATGCGTTTTTCAGGTTTTTAAATTTTATAATTATAAGTTGTTTGTTGAAAATATTTTATTAAAAGAGATCACATTTTTTTAAACTCGCCATTGTATGAATAAACGAGTTTTTGATTGATTTCACAGTCACTTAATTTCCATCAACCGCTGCCATTATTTTCGTCGTGGCGTTCGTGTATTTCGTCAATATTATTTTCACTGTAATTACGTAATTATTGTTGCGTATTATGAAGTAATTAGCAGGCACATAATTACGGTTATAATTGTAATTATTATCACACGTGACCGAGTGGAACTTGCAACTCATCAGCATCCAGCCTTGAGCTAGTTTAATTATATTTCAAATCGCCTCTAGCTAGCCGTTGTAGCTAGTAACGTTGGAGCCTTGTACAGCTTTCCATGTCTGTCGTTGGATGCTTGGATACGGTACATCAAATGACAAATACATAAAACATACATCTCACTGGATTACGATGTATCTCATGCAGTCAACATTTTTTTCGTTCCAACAAGTCAACATTTTTCATAAATTCGCCATTTTTTTCGTATTCATACTTGGATATTTTTACTCGAGGTATTTTGTCACTTCCATTTGACTACTGAAACTATAAAAACAAATGCTCTTATCAGCTCTATAGCAATGTCTGTAATCAAGATGCGCTCGGTAACGAGCCAAGGGTTACAACCGGCAATTAGCTCGCATTGGCTAATCGAAATACTCAGTCATTGCGAAATTCCCATTTCAAAATCTTTTGTTTCCCTTTCAATGCTACCGGAAACTCAAGTCGGCTAGCCAGGCGTGAATCAACTGCCAAGCGATAGCCCGTGCGTTGATACGTAACCTCACATTGTTATTTATAATTATCGTTGAATAATCCAATAGGACTTATTCAGTAACTGACGTTTTAATCCTCACGCAGCGACATCTGTAAATTGAGTAAACAATTGTTTATGTTTGTTTGGGTTTGCAGTTAATCGCATAAAATCATGTAGGCAAGCTAGTAACGAATACAAAAAAGTATCGTAAAAATTCAAACAAAGAAGCGAAACGAAGCTGAGTTTGTCCGGTTTAAAATTCCATTTGTATCATGGATATATAAAAAAAATCGCGTGTACAGGTAACCTTAGAAAAAGATGGTAGGACCTATAAATATTTGTTATACGTAACATGCTACACAGCGTGCGGTTCGATAAGTTAGTCTTGCCGTTACGCGAAGCACTCAGAATGTATTACATCGAGAGAGAGAGAGAGAGAGAGAGAGCGAAGAGAAAAATGGTAAGAAAATTCCGGATTCTATTATCGCCAGTGTTGCAAGAGAGCAGAGCGGAAAAGAGATAGAGACGGCGAGAGGAAGAAAGAGAGAGAAACCGGGACACAGAGAGAAGAGAGAGAAAGAAAGAGAAAGCGGAAGACAGAAAGAGAGAGAGAGAGTGATACAGGAATTCAAAACGGATGCGAGAACGGAGCTTTCTCCGCTATACGAAGGGTGGAAAAATGAATGAGTGGGGTCTTTAAAAACGCAGGGGCGCTGCCGCGTATACGAAACCTTTCATCAAGTTGGGTAAGAGAGGAGTGAGTAAGGAACCTCCGTTGCTCTCCTCCCCCTCCCCATCCTCTTTCCCTATCTCTCTTCACTGGTCTCTACCAGCCTGTTACGCCCTCGTATCAACTACCGTTCTCCAGTTCATCCTGGTGCAGGGATTGTCGAGGACTTAAATTTACAACGGCTGATCAACAAGGGTATCCGGTATATCTCCAGCCATCCTCGCGACGTTTCCATCTCACCGTTTCAGCACGGGCTTAGCTAGGGCCCTGTCAATGCAAATCGTGACTTTGCCATAGCTTGCACGGTTTACAAGGCTCTGCATGGGAGAGCAGCCCTTATTCACCGTAAGCTACTCACCGTTCACCAATCGACGCTTCTCACAAGGTACCCTCGTGACCTGGTGGTCCCGTCTCATCGCACCGTACATGCGTTCTTAGCCTTTGGATCTCTCATATAGAACTCCCGCCCGGCTAATCTTCGTTCCTCCAATGTCTTTCGTCCTTTTTAAATCACTTCCCAAGAATTGGTAACCGGAAACAGCTTCGCGGATCATCAGAACTTTTCTATTCGTCAATTTTCGTAGCTGCGCTAACACTCCACTTTACATTCTTCGTTGCTTTGTTTGATGTCTTCATTTTTCAATTTTTTCTCGATTTTATATATATGTATATGCCTGTTAGGAGATGTTAACCTAAATCTAAACGATCAAGCGTTATTGCCAGTTGTAGATCTCAATTAACTAAACCACTTCCTCGTTCAATCAGCATTCTATAGTCTTCAATGGCTTAATATATTTGTGGCAGCTACCAACTGTGTATTCTTCATATCTTGCTAGCTCTTGTTCAATTTTTAATAATTAAATATTTATCTATATCTGCCGATGAATATATATATATATATATGATGACCGGAAATTCTTCACGGATTGTTGAAAAGTGCCATGCTGGAAGTCGTTTGAAACAAACGAAGCTCTGTCAACTAGACCTCCAAATTCAGTTGTTACTGAATCATGAGTCACTGCTCGAGATCTTTTATTTCGAAAATTGTCCGAATTGTGGTCATTCGTTCTTTTCGTAACGTCATCATTAATTCGTCAGCTTTCAGAAGAGTATCGAGTGCATAAACAGAATGCAGTATCTTTTTAAATCATTTCTTTTTTATAATACTGAACATATTTGGAATCGTCTTGAAATCGTAACTCAGTTACTCAACTTTGACACCTGTTTGAACGAACTTAAATTGTTCGAAATGACTCCTTTCAAGGGATAACTTAGAGGTTGGAGTTCCCGTTAGCTTGCATGGTTGTACGAGGACGTAGAAAGTATACGAGAGAGGGAATATATGTATTAATCTTTTTTGTTATATTTATATCGGTTTCTCCTTCTCTCCGCGCGTCTCTATTTTCCTTCCTCCCTCGTTGACTGCAACGCGAAGGAAGAATATACGTATGCCGGGCGGAGTTCACGGCCGATTCATCAAAAGAAGCTGCTGGTAGAGTAATACACGTTCTGGCGTGTCTTTCTCATAACGCGTGTCAGACACTTACATCGAAAGAGAGAGAGAGAGAGAAAAAAAGAGAAGGCGAGTAGCTTAGGTATATGGTCTCCGGATGCGAGTGGAATTTGCAGTGGTAGTGAAGGAAAATACGCGGAAGAAAAATCGCTTCTATCGGTTCTCTATTCATCCCCCGGGATCGCCAATAGATCCCTCTCGCTCTGACATCTTCGAGAATAACCCGCCTTCCACTTGGCATCCCCCTGGCGCCCTCTGACTACTGAGAAACCCTCGTTCCCTCGCTCCCTCTTCCTCTCTACAGATCTCTCGCTCTCTCGACCGGAGAGACTTCCCGGAGATTGGACCCTGTCACCAGGCCAAGGAACTATCATTCTCCGGCTACGTGCTTCTACCCTCAAAACTTTGGAGAACACGCCCGGATGAACGTACGAGCTATCCAACGCGTGCAGTCGCATTCGAAAGCCTTTTTGATTCGTTGAAAATTTGGGCGTTCGTTCTTGATACTTCCTCGAGATGTGAAACGACAAGTCGTAATACCCGTTGTCTCGCACGAAATTTCAAAAGCGTTGCCCGTTTTTTTTTTTAACTCAACGACTACGAAAAAAGGCCAATGAAAATGGTTTTTTCGAGCTTTCGAGCGATATTGATGATTCCAGGCACGAGTGCGTGTGGGAAAACATTTTTTTTTTTTTTTTCATTTTTTACGTATACCTAAAACTTGAAGGTATTACTGGATGTGCCGGACAATAAAGAAAATCCGAAATAAGAGAATCGCGGATTAGTAACTCTAGATCGTGCCCCACGTGTTTAGCCTTGCAAATAGACAATGTAATAATTCATGTAGTTAATAGCTAATCTAACGATTCATGTGTCAACACTTAAGTGTATTAACTTTCAACTTTGGATAATAATCATAGTTAAATGCACACAAAACTACCAATAATTCAAATGTCAATTTTATTTCAATTCTTCGTTCAGTGACAAGCTGCACTCACCTATTAACAACAAATACACTTGGTGTTCTTATTTCAGATAAAACTAATATGAATTATCCTGACTGCTACGAGAATACTTTTTTCTAAAAGCTCTCTGAAAACCACTTTCCAATAGCTGAATTTTAAAAATGCCTGGATGAATATTTTACAAAATATTGTTCAAATATTGTCCTTTATATGTTTAAATCATGAATAAAATGATCGTTTTATTACAGAGGAAAGAATAATTTTAAATTATAATTTTCAAAATGTTGAATAAAATAATCTCAAATTAAAAGCTAAATGAAAATGAAAATTAACATTAATTTAAAAAAATTAATATTAAAATAAAATTTTCCAAACGAAATAAAAAATCAAATTTTTCAAAATTCAAAACTGCAAAGAAATCGATCGAAAGGAAAATTACATGGAAAAAAAAAAATTCATCGAAGAGTAAAAAAACAAAAAGACGGCTCTTTGCCCTTCGAAACCCATATAACCCTAGACCTTTGCAATTGGTAAATGAGGTAATGCTTTGTGTCGATATACACTCGGTTCTGAATCTACATTCCTGATCACGATGCCGTTTTCATTCCCTTGATGTGTGGATCCTCGCGGCGAAGTGATGCCGCAATTATCGAGATTGTGGATCTAACCGTTGGGTCGTACAAGAGTACTGTACTTAAGGTGTGTATGCACTCGAGCGATTCGCCACGAGGCTTTCGTAACAGGAAACTCGGAAAGTTTCGGGCGGGGTTAGATGGACGGGGATGGGACGCGGTGCTCCAGGGTAGACCTTCCAGGGCGGTGAGAATCGATCCTCTTCCACCGAGTTCGGTACTCCTACTGCCGACATGTTTCTCAGCTTTGTAACCCATACCAGCCCGGCAGGGTTTCACATATGGGGATATTAAATCTTGCACCGAAAAGTTATTTGATTATTCGCCGGTGTATCAGCCATGTACATCAGAGTCTAACGTACATAATCTCGATGAGGAAGAGAGGCTGAAAGACTCGCGCCTCCTAAAATCGATTACATTCCACCTGTTTCGAATTCGCTAATATTTACACTTGGAAAATCTCAGCTTTCCATTTTTACCTTCCTCATTTTTTTAAATTACGAAATCATCGGTTTATGGGAACGTTATTTTCCTCGAATTTGTTCCGATACAATCAATCAATGATGAAATTACAATTTATTGAAACTGTGATAAATAATATTTATTTTTACTTAAACAAATAAATAAAAATAATAAAATAGAATCGCATGGATTTTTCTACTTGCGAAAATTTCTATAGTTCAGGGTACCGAAAAGTGAATGATCCGCGACGTATAACCTTCAAAATTAGAGATACCTTTTTTTTACGAATGTCCAGAAAAAATTGAAATTTCTTTATGACTGTGTATTTTCACGTACCGAATACGATTCTACTATAAATTTATCTTGAAGCCCTCGAAAAAAAAAAGTATTTAATAATTCTTCATGTCCCTGAGCATACAGTAAATAAAAAAAGTATCAAGACAGCTCACACGAAATTGTCGTTAATTTAGCTTTATTTTATCGTTCCTATTTTCCCAAGATTTTTATAAACAGATAACAGGTATATTTAGAATAACTCTAGCGTTTAATTCTTCAAACAAAGAATTTCATTCTTTTCGAAGGGCAATTTGGAAAAAAAAAACTAGATGTGGAAATATTTTTTCATATCCACTATACGTGATCTTCAATGGAATCGAAAGGTCAAGCGATGATATTTTTTAATCGGGCAATAAACTTTTATTTTTACAATGCCGTTCTTATCAAGCGCTATCAATTCGAACAAAGTTCCCCCAACATTGATAAAGCCTCTAAACTCTTTGCTATCCACACCATCCTAGGATTCCTTACCTCGATGTTTGTTCCAGTGTCATTTGCAAAGCGAATTGACGTTATCACGGACCGAGGGCTCCTGAGGTTTTCATCTATCGATCCGCACCACGAGAATTATATAGTTGAGTACCCAGTTTGTAAGGAAATTTGGCATATTAGTTAGGAAAGAAAACCGTTGTGTATTGCGCGGTTGCATGACGCGGAGCCTTAAAGACACTCCTCTGAGGGGTGCTCGTGACACGTGCGGCCGTTGGTTGTCTGGCGAAAAGAAAGTCGCGTGCCAAAGGGCGCTTTAGTAGAAACTTCGACTCCCTTACCACGTGCTCTTTCTTTCTCTCTCCCTCTCTCTCTCTCTCTCTTTGCCCCTCACACCCTTTCAGCACTGGTGTCTCGGGAGGATAAATTGGCCGTGCCCAAGAGACGTGAACTGCGCCGACACACACCACATGGATACACGTACATAAGTCTTACCTTCCGGGTTCTATGGCGGGCCACTTAGCGAGAAAAGCTTCATCCGAAAGCTGCGTGAAAAACACGAAGGTTACCGGGGTCTGAGTACTTTCCTTTTTTCGATCGTTCAAAACCAACGCTAATTTCGGCTCGACCCTAACCTCTTAAGAGCACGAACTTGATCGTTGGATAACTGCTTGATCTCCTTTTACATCGCTCAAATAAATGCGCGGAGGTCTTCAAGTTCAAAAACTAGGTCAAGCTTACGGGCTCAATTAGATTAAACGAATCATCAAAATCGGAAGAAGCGAAGGTTTGGGAGATTACTTATTTTTTAATGATTCCTGTAACTACGTTTATTGATTCTACGAGTGATCGTTATTGAGTTTTGGTAACGGATATTATTAAAGTTTCATTTGCAATTATAACGCTTTTTTTATTCATCGTAGTTTCTCGATGTTAATCAATGGTAATAAGAGGCTCTCCCAAAAGATCAGTCAGCGTTGATGTTCACTGAGAATTTTGTAGTTCGCCCAATGAATAACTACGATCAGAACTCACTTTGCACCAACGTAACAACGCTGTGGATTACGGTCAACTGAATTATTCGTTATGATGATTCGTTGCACGAAGACTCGAGAAAAACTAATGAAACATGTGAAAATGCAGATGACGGATTTATGGGTCAAATGTCTTTCACCGGCCGAAAGATGTGAGCCATGGTTGCTCGTGTTTCAGTTCGCGAAGCGTAAAATCGAGTCATTTGGTGACCGGCTAAAATTGGACTTGGTCAGACAACGATATTTGCGATATTAAAATAGGTTAGTTTCGAACACTCGTTGAAAGACTTACGGAAGGTTGACAGTTCCTTATGTAGGGTAACAGCGATTATACGGAATCTAAATTCGCTTATGAAGAACGTACCTCGTCCCTAAAAAATATGAAGAACGGGCACCGGTGCCCGGTAGTCTTTGTAGGCCTTCTGAAATGTTGATTGGACAACGGAAGACGCTTGTGTTGACGAAGGAAACAAAAAGGAAATGAACAATGCATCGCGCAGCGTTATTCCTTATTTTGGAAGAATAGTTGATAGCCCGACAACGACAATCGTACTTGAGATATCGGTTGGTCGTTTTCGCATTGTTTCACCAGGTAAGACCGGAAAGTTCTCCTTAGCCCGGAAACAACAGGCTAACTGGGTCGAATCCGAGAGTACTGCGGAAAAGGTAGACTGGAAGAGACATTCGATATGATTGGTAATCCAATTTCTTTGCTTTCGTCCATGCATCAGTCTTCGTTCATGGCCGAAAGTAGCGCGTTCGGAATAATTCTAGGATTGGTATTCTCTCATGAAACATCGGTCAAGAGTTTGTAGGGCCACAACCGGAAGCGCGGAGTATGGTCGTACACTCGAAGTCTCGACGGGGCTGCGCCACCAATCAGCGTTTCCATAAGTTATAGTTGTAGACTCTGGCGTACCCTGCCACTTTCATCCCCTTGAGGGACGTTACAGTGGCTAGACACGCAAAGTGACTTCACTGCTAATAGAGCCGAGCACAGACCTGCCACCTCGCCTGTATCTATATTCGTAACTAGCCTACACACCGAGCCACGACACCGCGTAAGCGGAGTTCTATCTTAAGCCCCTCGCCGACGCTGCCTCGATCTATTTCCATCCAAACACGATTAAAACGAATGTACACATCGACATCCATAAGTACCCATGCTTGGGGTCAAACAATTGAATTTGCATAGTTGATTGATGTCGTACTCGAGATCTTCCGTTTAATTACAAGCCTATGGTCGGTTGATCGTTTATAAGAAACGTCTATTAACTGGATAATCGAACGATTTTTGTGATTGCCCACCGACTGATTTTGTTATCGGGTTGTATCGTTTCCCGTTCTTTCATTTTGTCTTTATCGGATCAGGCACATACTGATTATTCATTTTCCGGATCCGACTTCGATTCGGATCCGCTGAAGAGAAGAACTGAAGAGTTTTTGGTTGGGTGTGAGATTTAAGATTTTGCATAAGAACATGGTTGTATTTTTTTTCCGCCGTACCTCAACTCACTAGGGTTCCTTTTATTTGCCAATTCATTCCTATGATGAGAAAGAATAATGTTTGTTAATTGTGAACGAAGTTCCAAATATCTAGATTTTTTTTGTACGCCCAAACTGGAGTCTTGGCTGTTTAGGGTCCGGGAGAGATGGCCAGTAGGAAAGTGTCACTTGATCGTTGATACATAGTATTAGTAAACGTACGGGAAAAAAAAATAAATTCCAAACCATCACAGCTTGTACCATCACCTCGTTCGATGAACTATAATATAGACGAGTGTTGGCTAACACGAAGATTCGGGTTGGTCAAAACCGCAAACGATGATACGGAGGATCCCGGTTAATCGGACTGCTCGGTTGATTGTGGCGAAGCTTCCTAAAATGTTCGATACAACTATCGACTAAACTCACCGGTTCTAGTTCAAAGAGAGAGAGCATCCCCTATCAGTGATGTAGTGTTTGTCGAGGTATGTTTTGAGGACTTTTTGGACCCTTTCCCAAGTTCATTTCCCGACATCCCCTAGCTACATAATAAGACGACATTGTGTACACACGAACACCATGGAAGGCTAAGAGGATGCTTTTAAGGATATAAAATACGTACAGCCATTTACGTTCATCCCGTACTTGTCTGTGTAAGCTCACAAAACCCCAGCGTCTTTTTTTTTTTCTTCCCGGACGATTTTAACCCCTTCGTTTCTGCTGCACTTCGTTGGTCCTCTTGAGATGGTCAATAAAGCCTTACGATCTTGGGCGATCGATATACTGTTGGAAAACACACATTGGTAGGAAACTGCAACAGTGGCAGCGAGATAGCAACATCTTCGCCTCGTGAAGATGGCGCTTGTATAGTTTGCCCAGTCTCCAACCCAAGCTACCCATCCCCAATCTTCACCTGGTGTACTTCCGCGCGTTTCAGGTAGACAGTGATATTATTCTCGGGCACTTAGCCGTACTCTCTGCCTCATCGTTCTCCGCCCTAAATTTGCATGTGGGACGTTCTAGCCCCATAGCGGACCCGCATCGACTCAAGTGGACCCACACTCGTTCGCTGACTTCTTCTCGACACTTTATTGCAGCTTTCTGGCTATTTGTGCTTCGGGTCTTCGGTGCGATTCAAACAATCTCCAAATCTTTATGTATCATCTGACTTTGCTCGGTATTTATTTAGCTTTTTCTTTTTCGGCGTGGTAACGATAATCTTCAGGCTCAAAGAATCATTCGATTAAAATTTGGAGACTTTGTTCGGAAGAATTTTTCTGAAGGACTGAACCAGGGTTAAAATCAAAATCCATCTTCTGATTTTATTTTGGTTTCATTGCGTTCTCGTTATTTGACAATCATTCGATCAATTTAGTGACTCCCTCAGTGACTCCCAAGTTTTGTTAAAGGTCACTCGCGTCCTTCATCGTTTGGATTTCTCAATGCTGATGGACTCTTCGATTTATACTGGCCAATAACCAAACAAGTAAAAAGTAACTTTTTCTGGTTCGCGAACCTGATGCATCAATTAATTAGAAGAAAAAAAGAGACAGGAAACTGTCGCTTCACGGGAGATCGTTCCGCTCGATAAAAGTTCTGGATAAGAGTTGGCAGAGGGATAAAAGGCGAGCGGAGAATGGATAGGTGGGAATATAAGAGGTACACTGACGTAAAATGGAAGCTCTTCGAGGCTAGGTCACATCCGCTACCTGGATGAGCCACATTAAATATAAACAGGTGCACCCGAGACGGCCGGTTCATCCCCTACTACGTCACACCACCATATAAGCGTGTGTGCCCACACTGAACTTCTTATGCGCTCAAAGTCCACACTCCAGTATTCATATTTGTCCCATAAAGCGTCCCATCTACCCCTTTCGCCAAGCTACCTTGAAGAGTATCCAGGCCAATCGACGAACCTCACTTTAAGAATACACGTTTTCTTGAAACACCTAAAAACTGGAATTTTCGAAAAACGCCGAAAATATTGAGCATGGAAAGTATTAAGAGGTAGACTTACCCCGGCTCGGTCGGTATGATCGGTTGGAATAGATACCCATGGACTTCCTAAACGGCTCTTCAAAATTTCACCAAATTTGACCGGTCAATATCAAAATGACGAATTAACTGCCGTCTTCTCTCCAAATATCTGGAATCAATTTTGGCACCTTATTCATTTGATTCCAGCACACGTAATAATAAATTGGTAAGTATTTCCTAAGATGTGAGCTCGATTAGAGATGGTGCCAAATGAGTTTGCGTTTTTAAATAAAATCAGTAAAAAACGGTGACCTGCCGAAAAACGAACAAAAATTTCGAAAAAGAATGCCGTCGAAATTTTTACGTTTCCTACTCTCGATCAGTCAACGATAAAAATATTTGACGCCAATATTTGTGACAATTCAATATCGGCGAAGAATTTCGTTTCATTTTCCACATTCTTTAATTTGTTTAACAATTTTTATATATACAAAAGAACGTGTACGTTGCAGAATTTCAGTCGACACAACGAAACATCCCTCGAAAGCTGAAGTGGAGACAACAGTCTGTCGAAGAAAAGTTCCACAGCTTTAAGGTACAAAAATGATAGAGTTGGTGATTTCCTGAATCGAGTTTTCATATTAACATTTTTTTTTTATGTGCAAATTAACATTTTGCCTTTCGTAAACTATTTACTTGCAATAAAATTCATAAGTTTAATTAACGAAACTGAAACGTTTTCGTTTAAATTAAATATTCAACTGAATAGACAAATTAAATCCTTAGAAAAGTAAGTGCCCGCAATTTACGATAGCGAAGTTAATTCGATTTAAGGTAAGGTTGAAAAAGGATCTTAGGAGCGACGATCCATGTCCGATCCATGGCATATCCATTATCTCACCCTTTCCTCGTTACAGGCAAGCTCATCAGCCCGAAGTACAAGGGTGTGTCCATGGTCCACCCTATTTTTGGTGGTAATGAAAACCACTCTTGCAGTAATCCAATTAATAAGTGGGCAAATTGAAGTTGCCAGATGGAAATAAAAGCCAATAGGGCGTTGCGATAGGTAATAGGTATTTGTTCATTCAGCATGATCCGTCATTTTCTGACATATCGAGGCGGATAAAAAAAAAGGAAACCACGCCAATTGAGCAAAGTGCTTGAGACTGAAGTTTTCATTGCTCGACTACATTTCTGGTTGATGTTTCTCTTACGTGACTCCTCGATGACGAAAAACACTTGTTTTCTTCTTCAGCGCATTTATTATACGACATTCGTGGTGCAAGGGTCGCGAAGAACACCATCAAGTGTTCCACTTTACCTCAAAGCGAGGCAAGCTTGAAAAGCTCGAAAGGCTGACGAGAAATGAACGTTGCAAAATGTTTATGAGCCTCGCTCGAGCGGAAGTTAAACCGTTCACGTTATTGGCCAACTTGTTTACTTCAATGCACGAGTACCCCATATTATAGTAATGATGAAATCACTATAGTGCCTGATCTTTCATCTACATTGGTGCCCTCAAGCCTTCGCCTACGTTTTCATAAATTCATTTTTCTAGTTTCGAATTATTTCAACAACAATGTTTCTTCACGTTCAATCTCCAATGGCCCAACAGTAAATGAATATTACTTTTCAAATCCAGGTTAAAATTATCAAATTGTTATAATCCTCATTTCATTTTCACACAAAATTTGCTTTTCGCGCAGAAACCTGAATAACGCGAGTAGATGATCTTAAGGGAAGAAATTTTGGGAACAGTTGAAAAATTCTTGACAGTTTTACAGATTTGAAAAGCTTCTTAATGAATGGCTACGTCATTATAATGAACCGCGACTAAATAAAAAAAAAATAGTCCACCCAAAAAAATGGGTTGGCCGGAAGGTTCAAATACCGATCGGGGAAAATTTGATCGTATTGAACTATTTTGTTTTTACTATCTAAGGAGATTGTACGTCACGAATACAGGAAAAAGAATATTCAGACCACAAAGTTTTTTGTTCTCGACGAATAAAACCAATTTGTAGTTTTATTTTTCTATTTTCGTTTTTTAAATATTGCTTTTGGCTGTTATTTAAGTTTGGTTTTTGTCTAAAAGTTACATTTTAATTACGAAATTTGGTTTTTGTCTAAAAGTTTCATTTTGAACAAAAATTTTGGTTTTTGTCCAAAAGTTTCATTTTGATAAAAAAGTTTAATTTTTGTCTAAAATTTGAAATTATGTCAAAAACTTTAGTTATTGTCGAAAATGTTGGTTTTCGTGTAAAAGTTTTGTATTCCTTGGAGTTTTTCGAGTTAAGTTGATTCGTTGGTTGCCACGCGGAAGTGTCCAAGTGGGTGTATGTGTTCCTAATCCCGAATGGGTGTTCCAAGTCCTCATAAAAGTGCGACGTCTACACACGTTCGTCCATATGAGCACGTATAAGATCGTGAGTGAGCTGGAAAGTGCGCGTGTACTCAAATAAGTACACAAGTGGGCACCTTCTAGAGCGCACGTACATATATTTCCGAGACCCTCCTCGTCCGTCGATTCTCCCAGTAAAAACGAGCGTGTAGACCGAGCCAAGGCGCAGCAGCGGATCGAGCCCTGTACCGTTGAATATTTAATCCCCGGTCTTGGAGACAAGAGGGTGTGAGAGGATTCCTTTAAAACGCGAGTTTTATGAATGATTGATCAGGCCAAGGAGTTTTGGCTCGTCGCGAGGCAGCTCAGGAGTGGAGTTGTGGCCGCATGGCTTTTTTCCCTAAAAGATCATTCTCTTTCTCTCTCTCTCTGGTTCTTTCTTACCTTCACTGTATATACACATCCGCCGAGAAGTACGAACGTACTTTTCGTAGCTTTCCGTACAAAAGCTCTCCAAGAAAGTAAACACGAAATTCAAAAAATCTCCATTTTTCAACATTTCATTCGGATTTACCATTTTTTTTAAGTGTAACGAATCAAAAAATTCCAGAGGAAACCCCAAAACGTAGAATTTATTCGATTCTGGGTTTATGAATCGCGATGGTAACAATGGACCACTCGACACATTTCAAGTACGATATTTGCAAACTTCTACGTGTTAGACGATATCAGGCTTAAAGAAAAAAAAAAAGTATAAAATCGAACCGGTTTTCCCATGTTGCAAATATATTTCTCGATGCGTAGCTTGACACCTTTTGTTTTCGGCGGATATCCGAAACTTTGTCGTCCCGATAGAAAAATTTGCAAAGTGTACTCGTACTTTTAGAAGGTAGTGTACATAAGTCCTCTATCTTCCCCACCCGGTGCGCAACGAGAAACCGAGAAAAGTCTCCGTGCTCCCCTCGATCCTTTCACAGACACACGTAAACCTTGAATTCACAAAATACCATGAATATTCACGTTTAGACGGGACGTAAAAAAATCATTTCAGCATTGCGAATGTATAAGGCCGAAGATAAAAAAAACAAAGAGACAGAGATGTAGAAAGGAGAATAACGCTAAGAAATTGAAGATGCGAACAAAATTCATAAACAATACGAGTTACTGCGCAGAAAAGATTTTCTTTTTTTGTTTTTTTTTTTCATTATTCCTTCAATTAGAGAATACCATACCAGACTTTGAGTAAGGTCCATGAAAAGAGAAATGGAGCAGCATAAATTCAGGCCGTACAGCTATCATAGTTTCATAAGAAAAACACCTTTCAAAACAATTAAATCTAAGTTGAGTTGTACGCAAATTCCGTTGCTTCGATGATAGTCCTTAGAAAAATAAAGACTGTCGTGAAAAATCAACAATTTATTGTTTCTGCGAACAAAAAGAATCCTCGAAATTGATCGTACTTAAAATCGTAATTAAAACATTTCCCTATTTATACAATATATATACATATATATTAGGCGTAGTAAAAAGAAATCCATTACTTTTCCACTAAATGGCTCTAGTTATCTCTATCTCGCGTTGCATAAGCCCGATCGAGTTACACTAGATGGACTTGAAAAGATAAGATTTCGTACTAAACAAACTTTTGCAACAGTTTCTGGTTGGTTCCAGAAAATAAAGGATTTCTGCTTACTGCATCTAATATATAAATAGATACCAATGTATAAAAAAATTTATCACACACACACACATATATATATATATATAATATTGATAGGGAAATGTCATTTTAGGTACGATCAATTTCTAGGATCTTTTGGTCCCATATCTATATACATATATAAATGCGTTTGGAGTTGTACAGAGAGGTACGATATCTAAAGTGATTTTCAAATGAAAAGATGGCTTCCACTCCTACCCACAGTCCTCCGCGTGTCGTTACTCACGAACGAAATGGAAAAAGTAACTGCCGCGGTCAGTGCCGCCGATCGGGAGATTTCATCCCAGCGATAAGACGGGGATTTCGTCAAGTATACGTATATTCATATATATCTATACGGATACGTACGTGAATTTGGTCAAATAAATATGTGTGTATACGTGAGGAGCACAGGGAGAGTGTGAGTCAGAAGAGTTCGAACAGGGACCAGGTGAGTTATCAGTTTCTTCGAGATCTACGAGCCAGCCGAGTAAGAGATATTTCGAAACTGGACCACAGCGGCCTCTCTCTCTCTTTCTCTCTTTCTCTCTTTCTCTCTCCCAGGAGGCCAAATAAGTTCAAATAAGAGGTATATCCACCGCCAGTATATTTTGCTTCGCGTCGTGCACTTTCCACGATTCCTTGCCTTATCCGCATGATTCTACTCGAAACCCGCGAAGTCTTCCGTCCCCACAGCTGCGACACGCTCCGCGTTCGATATATCAGTTAGATATACAGCCTTGTGCAAAAATATTAGGCATCCTATAATAATGGGAATATGGTGAAACTTGAATTATCCGATTTAATCGTAACCGAATATCGTTCGGATCGTCCAAAATTTCGACACTCGGAAATACATACCGGATTTACTCAGAAATCTGTTATATATTTTCGAGAAAACCACATTTTTTTGATAATCCGTCGATATTTCGATTTTTCGAAGTTTCGATTATCGTGTCGTAACAGACGTTTTATAATACGAACAGTGTTCAATTTTGTAATAAAAATCGTACCGAAGATTCGTAATATATGTTATTTCGAAAATAAGAAAATTAATGTATCGAGCAAGAAATGCCGAAAATTCGTAAAGTCGAGAGACATCTCAGACATCCAGGAAAATCAACTCGTATCATATATGAGTCATGATTAATACTGATATCAATATTAACATTGTTATTAATATTATGATTGTTTGAAAAATCAGGAAAATTAAGTCGTATCGTATATTAATAATGATTATTACAAATATAAATATACATATTATTTTTAATATTATTATTATTCATACAGTTATCTCCAATAGTTTAAAATAACAAAAAATTCGGATAATCGAGTTTCCATTATTCATGATTTTACTATACGCGAACACGTAGTGAGTGAAAAACTTAAAATACTCATCTGAAATAATAATTATTCGTCTTCTAAATCAATGTTTCGTTGATCAACATTTAGCCTTCGTGGTAAACAGAATTCTTTAAATTAAGGATAATACAAGTGCTTTATACTTTTGCACAAGACTGTAAATATATATTCACGTATGTAAGGAATTAATATTTTGAGTCCGTTATATATATATATATATGTCAGTTTTACCTACGTTAACTATTGTTGTATCGCTACATATCAATTCCGGGAGCGTTCCTTAAAATATTTTTTCAAACGGACGACCGATATCGAGGACTAGTCCGCGAAGTCTCCAAAATCACCTTTAACACTGTTCGTACAAGCGGGGAAATTGTAAGAAGCGAAAACGCCCCACGCGGGTCCACGGTAATGTACCAAGGGGAGTAATATATCATCGATTGTTTTCGCGAGCGGCAAGACCCCGTAAGAGAGATAAGAGTGGCACGGAGTTGGCCATGTATATTCACACGGCTCAGGGGAGAGACCGAGAGAAACGGGAAAAGGGAGGGATAAGGCGTCTGAGGGTGGAAAAGTATAAGATACGAAGAGAAGTAACCAACTCTCGTAAAAAGTGTGTCGCACTGTCCCTTCCGGTACGACTAGTGTCCCTTGGTCTCTTACGTACGTTCCCAACTTTAATATCGAATCGAAACGTAATCCCTTTAAAAATGAAAAGTGTCTGAAAAAAAAATGTTAAAAAAAAAAAACGGTGACAGTAACGAGCATTTTTTCGTTTGGTCCATTTTTTCCCAAAATTTTAACCGTCGATCCACCATCGTGGTTTTTGCGCGGCCCAAAAATTCGTTCCGAAATTTCTCAAACGGATAATTATTTAATTTTAATCACATAATCAATTATTTAAATATTATTATATAATTTGTTATAATTAATTATAATTGAGTAATTCATTATAATTAAATAATACATTCTGCGCTATGGAAGCATTTTTGTTTTAATCTTCCTATTTGTCTTTACGAAAAACTGTCGGAAAAAGGGGCCAAATTCGATACTCTTTGTTCAAAACAGATATTGTCAAATTAAAAAAAAAAAAACATCTATAGCGCGATAGCGACTTTTCTAGAGAATAATAATTTTTTTGAAATTTTTGTTTCACATGAAAATTGCAGCCGTAATCATGGACATCGTACAGGACCTTTTTTTTAACGTGTCATTTCAACAATTTATTTAATTATCATATACTAAATAAATGAACATTAAAAAAATCATTTTGTATTCGGCATGAATGTATTTATTTATAAAAAGAAAGCCAAACCGATCAGTTTATGACAACATTAAAAAAAAATCGCGAAAAGCAGTGAGTTTTTTCGGAGGGTCGCACTAACACGATTCCTTAACATTTACCGCTTTTTGCATAGTTTGTATCTAATCGCAAACTATGAATATTTCCGCTCCAAATATCAAAAACAACTCTAATATACTTCGGAATTCGCCGCCCGAGCGAAACACCACCAATTTCCAATCACCTTGTACATTAAGCTCGATAAAATCCGTTCACCTTGGTCTCGCATCAAATATTACATTACAACGAAATAATATTTCGTATGATGAAACAATTTAAACGTGGGAACATGAAACAATTCTCACCTGAACGAACGCTTGCGAAGCTCGTGCCTTATTACCGTTGGCATTGCTTTTCCCATTCCGCTTGACACCCTCTCTCGCTCTCCCGCTCTTTCACGCTCCGTTCCACTGTACTCTTTCCGGATGAATATTCAGAAGGTTTCTAGCAGCGAGTTTTCGGATCCTGCGGCTTTGCGGCCGGGCTGCACCCCCTCTAAAATCCATCCTACCACCCGTCCCTCTATTTCCTATCCCTTTTACGTATATATATATAAATGTACAGGGCGTCTCAAGAACCGAACGTAACACCTGAAATCGTAATTTGGGATGAAATTCCGAATCGATCGATATAAGTATTTACGAGTATGATATGGAGCTTTGAATTACGATTAACTTTTAAAGATAAGCCGATGAGCGAGCGTTTGTGAAAGCTATTTTAATCATTCGGGTCAAGTGTGGGCACTTTGCAATTTCGAAAATCAAAATGGTTTTAAAAGGAAAAGAGTTCTTTGTAATAAATGCGTATTGACCAGATATCTCGTTTTTCCACCTAACAAACAAATTAAGAAACTTTACAGCTTTAGCTTTTATTCGATAAAAATAATTCAACGAAACGCGGTCACGTTCAGGATAAACGTAAGCCCATTTTCGTAAATTATGAATGATCGAACAAATGAGAGTCGAAGGAAGTGAGGAAAATATAGTTATTTTATTAAAAAAATATAATTATTGATACTAAGCTTATAAACTTTGTTTACAATGTTTATTGAGTTTATAAGTTTTTAATAAAACTTTGAACAACTAAGGATATAGCTATGCGAGACTTTGAAAGTAGCTGGAAATTAAGGAGACTTTGAGATCGACTTTATAAATAAACCAGCATCGATAAAAAAATCTATTTCATCATCGTGTGTTTTCCTTTTTTTTAAATGAATAAAAAAACTACAACCGCCGGGGAAATTGTTGTTTTTTATTATGCAAAGTAATTCTAAACTCAGGCGGATGTGACTTGCTGCATAAAATCACCAACCACCCATGGCCCGTTCGGAGATAAAAAGGCTGCGCACACTTACCCACTTTTTAAAGACTCACATAATTAATGAACGTGTAAAAATTATAATTATAATAATTCTAGGGTTGATTCGAAATCCAAACATATCTATATCGATTGACACAGAATTTCATTACCAACAACTCTATTTCTGGGACTTCTGTCAGTTCTGGGACATCCTGTATGTACGTAAAAACGGGGTTGTTTGCCACCCCCGTTGAATCATGAAAGCCCTGCAACGTGCTGTTCAGTAAAGATATTCATTTTGTATATAACGTGCACACATATGGGCTATTCCATGCCGGTTCGACCTAGGTTTGACACGTGACCTCTCCGATTTGACCCGCGATTTTTTATGTTATTGTACTATCTCTGAAAGGCACTCGAAAATTTTTTCAGACTTTTTCGGAACGAAGTGACTCCACAATATTTTTGGTAAACAAAAAATTAACGCCCAAATTTAAAACACGGAAAAAAGATCACAATTTTTTCGCAAAAAAAAATTTTTTTAATGTTTTTTAAATAGAATTAATAGCCTAGAAAACATAATTCTAAAAAAAATCTGCAAAAATTCTGGTCAATTCTACATGATGTCAGGTAAATTTTTTACTCTTTAACGTTTTCATTTTTTCTCTTTCAATTTCTTTTCTCGAAAAAAGCGCTTTGTAGGCCAAACGAAACGGGCGTCCACTTTTTTTCAACGCTCACAATGTTTGATATATGACACAGGATTTTTCTGATTTTTTTTACGATTTTTAAATATAGGTGTTAATTTTTTGTTTATAAAAAATATTGTGAAGTAAAATCATACCGAAAAAATCTGAAAAAATTCTCGAGTGCCTTTCCGAGATAGTACAATAACATAAAAAATCGCGGGTCAAATCGGAGAGGTCACGTGTCAAACCCAGGTTGAATCAGCATGGAATGCCCCATATATACGTAGTATATTGGATCGTGTATATGCTTGAGAGAGTGTACATGTGTGTTTCTATTTTCCGGTAGCTCACCCGGTATATATGTACGAGTACAGGGTGAATTACCAGAAATTAAACACTCGGCGTGTCCAATCTAAAAAAAGTGAAACTCGCGTTGCTTTACTTCTTCACTCGAGGGGCCAGATAAGCTTGAATTTTCGCAGCCTAGGACTTAAATTCAATTTGTCACAAATATTTCATAAATATTTCCAATACCCATCAGAACATGACAATTTTTGTTTGGGTTGGATGGAACACTACGGATATTCATCCTCTTTCTTTATTTTAGTTGAAAAAATGCTTTCCCTACGGATTGTCATTTTTTAAATAACCCAACAGTGTTCGATCGAAGAAAACTTTCCGTATCGACTCAAGTGTCAATGGCAGCACTTTATTAACACAAAAAAACCTTCGTACTTCAAAAACATTGTGCAACAAAAATAATCAAACTTGACAAAACTATATTTCATCGACTGTCTCTGATTTATGAATTTCGCAATTCCAATATTTTGGTTTGAAACGTATTTTCGAAAATAATGTTCGATCATTTAAAAACTCTATGACTTATGGAAATTATAAAAAATCTCAGTTTTACCCCGACTCAAATTCACTCTCAAAAAGATCCAACCCAATATCTAGTTCATTCGAGTGAACAAATTAAACAAAAAAAAAGAAATTGGCCTCAAAATTGGTGGGGTGCCCTACTTCTGCATAATTACCAAAAATTGGGATACAGCGAAGCTGATGGTAAAAAGCTAGTTCACTATATATTTACACTCGAAATATCACGTGTACAGTGTCAACGTTCGTATCCAAAATCATAAGATCAGCCCATCGTGTCATCACGTACTACGTACTGAACTTATTCCTAATACATATCCTATACATATATACCTAGAGGAACTACGAAACAGAGGCAAGTTTCGTTAGCCCGGGCCACACCCGCTGTACAATGTGGATACACGAGACACGAGACTTTGCCAGGGAAAATCTGCAGCCACGTTCTTGCCTCGCAATCTTGCTTTGAGTACAATTCGTACAAAGTTCCGAATATCAAAATATCGTTTAGTTTTTCTATTTTTTTTTTTCTGTTATTTTTTTTTTCTCATTTTCAACATCTACGAGAGCGTCCTTATTCACTTTCAGACTTGCGATCCGGGAGTGTACTTGGAAACTTTTTGTTTCGTGTACCCTCTGCAGTCTGCTATGACTTTTTCGATTTTTCTTTACAGTTTCGATTGCTGTTGAAATGTTTAACTTTCGGAGAAACGGTTCTACTGACAATCGAAAGTATCGTTAAAAAAAACGTGATTCTAAAAAACTGAATATATTTGCTTCGATTTAAGGTTTTTTGTCAAATTATTTCTGAAGTCCGACAGGGGGGGTGATGAAGGAAATTTCTAAATTAATTCGTTTTGACTCTGAAATGCTTTCACCAGCGGCAATTTGTAGTAGCAAATTATTGATTTGTACAAATGTAATATCGGTATTTTTCTTCAAATAAACATATATATTATTATAATTATTTGATCGAACCCAAACAAACCGAAAAACACTCAAAACTCAAACCTCAACGTGAAATAAACTTCGAAATTTGATATCTCGAAAACAATAACTAATCGCTAAAAATTCTTTTCCCAATTTCTCTCAGAAAATGAAGAGCAACGACCGTCCAAAATTTCAGCTCGATCGGAATGAAGACTTTTTTGGAATTCAACTTTAAATTATAAAAACTCAATGTCTCGAAAACTATGGCGAGTCGTGATAAATCGTTTTATGGGTCGCATTCTAATAACAAAAGTAAAGACTGCACAAAATTTCAGTGCAAAATTTAGGTGTTTTTGAAATCTCGTCAAAATTTTTGCTAAACACATATTCAACACAATAATTTTTTTATCAACAACCTTAACTGTTTAATAGTCGGTAGTTGTTTTTCGTTCCTAGTGAAAATTCCCCTATGAAAGAGGACTGGTCGGGTTTTGCAGTCGAGGCTAGACGTCGGACGTTGCGAAATTCCGTATGACTTTATAGACACCGAATACGTGACGAGTATTCGAAAGTTTTAGCTGGTAGGAGCCCTATCCTCCACTCGCTCACGCTAAACCCCCGAGGACAACGCCGTCTTAACTTATCGCCGATCGAATCCAATTTGCATGTTCCAAGTGTAATAGAAACCGCTCAGTGAGAACACCGGTGGGGTAGTTTATCATATTACTTTTTTTTTTCGTCTCTTTTTTTAAATCCATTCTTTCTTATCTTTTTGTCGTTGCTTTCGTCGTCCCTGAACGACCGTTGAAGGCAAGTCCATCGCGCAGGTGTCACGCTCGCGTTATCCCGAACTCCTTAATTATCCCCTCTGGTGCACGCAACCGCAGTTTGACTCGATGAATTCGGTGACGAAAGTAGGCTATGTGTTCACCGGGACTTCGAGACCTCCAACCTCCTACTGCTTTGAAAGAACTGCCAGTACACAATCGTGATTCTCTCGCGAACGCTTTTTCTTCACGCATTTCCGTAAATGTAAATATTTTTCTAGCGTCCTTCATTTTTTTTTCGTCCCGTTGCAACGAGCTTTTCGAACTGACGAAAACGCGAACGAACCTCGGCGTAAAAAGAGAAGACAAGCTAAACATTCTGAAACGATTTATTCCGTTGGAAATGTGAAAAACAAAAACACAAAAATTTCCTAGAATATGATTTTATTAAGAAAAAAAAAGACGTAAAATAATACGCAAACGATCGATATTTAGACGGGTTGGATTTTAAGCTATTAGCGTTCCGTTCATGAGCCTATAAAGTCTCTTTTGCCGAGAAAAAAGGAAACTTTTTTGAAAATGTCATACGAAAGATATTTGCCTTTACATTTGCAACTAAGATCCGACGTTAATCAACGTTACAAGCTAGAAAAGAAAAGAATTACGCATTCCTCATTTTCAATAAAAAAATACTCAACAATATTGCTTTTCTTGAGGTGATTTCAAACGAGCGCTCGGACAAGTTGACGTAGAAACGAGCGTAGTGTAATTTACTCGACGTCGGAGTTTCCTCGTGAATATCTGATCGAATCGTTATCGAACGATATTTGAAAAAAAAAAAGTATTTTCCTAAGACAGAGACGTTCTAAACTCCAAGTTCAAAATCAAAAGCCAACTACGCCCACGGGAGTAATAAAACTAGCAATTTCGAAGACTCCGTACGTAGGTGATAAAAAGTGATAAAAATAAATCCAAAATAAATTAATTTATCAAATTCTATTTGAATGAATAAAGCTGAATGAAGACTCGATAAAAACGACTTGACGAAAACTCCATAAATTAATAAACACGACGATTATTCAAAACTAAATGCACTAATAAAGAATAAATAAATGTAAGAGCACACATTGTATTTACAGTTTCGATAACGTTATAGGTAAGAAGAAATGGGGGGAGGTGGAGGTTGGAGGAAGCAGGATTAAATGATTTTCCTTGAACGGCAACAGAAGTAACAAGACCGAGAAGGTTAGGAACCGGTGGTCTGTGTACCGACGAACGGAACTCTGGTAGTTAAGATACATGGAATATATGGACGCAGGAAATTTAGTTCGAAGGTAAACGACGTTTGGAACAGTTGAACGGAACTCTAAACAGTGAGCAAGGAGACTTCCGATTGATAATAATCGTCTTCCGCGGTTCGGCATTCAAGGGGTGCGAACATCAAGGACGTTGAAAGAGACGGGACTCGTGGAACGGATATATACGGTGACACATGGAAACGCGCACAATGAAGAAAACACAGTAGTCGTATATAAGCGTGTGTCTCTACGATGTACGAAGGATCGAGGGAAGAGCAGCAAAAGCCGAGGGGAGGGCGAATATGAACGCCCGAAGCCGCACAGTTGTATATATTCATGAACCGCCCAGGCAAGGTTGCGCGACGCTACGGAATCGATAGTGATTGCAAGGATGAGGAAGAGGCGGCTTCCCCCTCTCCCCTTCCTCCAGTCGTGATGAATTTGCGATTAAATCGGATTATAATTAACGATAATGGAATTTGAGTTTAGGAGTTTCCGCGTCGGGTCCCTTCCTGAGCCAAAGGACCGGTCGATCCCTCCCAACACTCAACTGTGTGCAATCCTTAGCTTGATTGGACACACGTGCACGTGATAATTGTTGTTGATGCTGCGATACCTTAGAACGCGCCCGGTTATAGCAACCCGGAAAATCGTAGAAGAACGAGAAGGCTCGAACGAGAACGATCGACCAAACTTTGCCAAATCTTATCCCGGATGCCTCGTTGAGAGGGCTGATTTTGAGTGGAAACGTGGCCTGGTACTTAAACAGCGAACGGATTTTCTGTCTGGGTTCATCCTCGTAGCTTATACTCCTTCCTACGGAGGATCTTCCGTGCTCGAGGATGCGGAGGATGTTCATCGAACTTTGCCGATCCCCCCTTTCCCCGGACCATCCACCAACCCAGTCGCCACTCGTAGGGTACGCAGTTAGTTTCGTCGTTAGGGAAAAAACGCTTATTCGTCGAGTGATAAAAACACGCGAACTCTCAATCCGTCGAGGATTCAACTTTTCAACGATTAATATTAGGTGCAGTAAAAAGAAATCCATGATTTTTTTAACATATGACTTTAGTTATCTTATTTTTCGTAATAATCGTATTTTTTATCGGTGCATTTTGTTATCGTGTTTAGAATTTTAATATTAATGTATTATTAGAATTATGATTTTAGGTCCGAAAACATTATACTCGGCACTTTTGTAGAATTGTATTTGCAGGTTTTTGCGTTTCAATTCTAGGAGAAAAGGATCGTTTGGGGCGATTGATCTAGTCATTCAGTCAGGGGCAATTTGATGACTCAAAAGTTTGACTACTTGTTATAGGTGGATGATAAACACGTTCAATTTTTTTTTTCAAGTTTTTAATAAAAACGTCAATTTCAACAAAAATGGAGCGTTTTTCCTAGCAAGTGAACAGTATTCCCTTACTAATCGATCGATCGATGATAACCTGGAAATACTTCGAGATACGCTTGAAACGTAATTTTTATACCTGACCGAGATGTAAAAAGTTATAAAGTAGCGAAAAAATACTTTATACGACACAAGTTTTGACTTCGAAAATGAAGAACCTGAAAATGAAGAACCCGCGCTACTCGTTATTGCCACTTTTTCGACATCGCGAATACCGCTGGGTCCTTATCTGTCACTCTTATTTCCACCTGCTCCGTTTCTACCAGTTTTTCCAATAATAGTCGTCCGACATTCTCCCTCGATCTGTCCCTCGAGCCTCGGCATGATTACGTACCAAGTCCACGTGGTTCGTGACTTTTCCGAAACTCTCCGGATTTGTTCGGTGCAGTGTTTATCTCGAGTCACCCAGGAGTCACTGAAAGACCCATTGACTAGTCGCCCCCTCTTAGAGTTTTTATGTTTCTGGTGACGTCGGGATCGAACCGTTTCTGGTCAGTCGCGCAGTGTTCGGACTGTGGAACCTAAATACCAAAAGCCTAAACTCCAATGCGAAATAATATTCAAATTTTGAAAAAAGATTCCCTTTCTTTTCGAAAAAAAAAAAAACAAACATTTTTTTAATTCCAGAGTAACGCAAATTTCGGGGATGAGTTTTTTTTAAGGCGGTACATTAGAAACAAAATTCATTTTTTTTCGTATACTGTAATACAGCAATTCAGAATTACATCCGCGAAAATTTGGCATACTTTATCGAGGAAATACGACAGTAATTGATTCATGAAATCAATGCATTTAATACACAACACTTGGAAAATACGTGCGGATCGATATCTTTGAAATGAAAATATTAATAGTTTGCGATTGGATAAAAACTATCAAAAAAAGCGAAAACGTCAAAAAAAAAAACTGTCGCGATGACATCTGTTTCATAAAAAATATAAGTTGTCGGACGTTTCAAACAGATATTATCGATTGAAGCGATTAATTTTTGGCTTTGCTGGTCGACGGACAGCTACTACACACATGTACACTCACGTTGAAGAAACGACGTTCGTAATGTTTTTCGGGAATAGCTTTACGAAATGGCGGTTGGTAGGACCGCTTGAATCAAGCTGATTGCTATTTTAGCGCTTCATTTTGGATAATAATAATAATTGAACATCTTTATTACCAACACTTCTCCAATAATTATATTCTTATGATGAATATTGTTACGCTTAAATGTATTGCATTCTTCTACATTCAGACTCAAAAAATGATCAATATACCGTTGATTGGTCAATCAGCTAGTACTACCTTAAAAGTCATCATAATACGCGACAGGGCTGAATCTGATTCAAATGACCTTTCGAATGACCTTTTTCAAGGAATAGCGAGAAAAATGTCTTTTTCGTAAAAAAGAACGACGCAGGATAGCAATTACTGGCAACGCGACTGCGGATATAAAGAGTGAAGAACGCTCGTTTGGGTTTTCAAGTTCAATATCGGTTTTCAAGTTCATTGTCTTCCTTCATCAAGGACAGACCGTCTCTCTCAGTTTTATCCTCGTATTCTTCGGTGTACGGAAGTTTCGAGGAGAGCGGATGGAATGATATTGCATAACCGGGTGGGGAAAGTCAAGACTCGATAAGTGGCTTGGAGTCTCCGATGACCGAGCGCGGAGTATTGTCGAGATTGAAGAGGGTACGTAGAAACTGACTCGATAAGTGGCCGGTGGGCTTCCTGCGGTCGCAGTGTTCCTCCGGCGCAACGTCGGAGAACGTAACGCTCAAGTTTAGGGTCTCGAAATGCGCAAGTGATGGCTCCTGGCAAAGGGCAAACCCGGAGGGAAAAGCATTTACCAATCCCTACCGAGTTCCGGACTCCCTTCAACCTCTCTTCCCTATTTACCAATGCACGAACTCTTCTCAGCCGGATTCAGCGTAAATATCGCTGCGTTACGTTATACAGGGTGACCAGTAGTAATTTTAAAGATAAAGTTCCGAAACACCACTACCTTCGATTAATCTGAAATTTGGTACAGAACTTTGTTTCGATTTTGAAAAATAACGTTTAAAAGAATTTTTATCGACTCGCAGTAGTTTTCGAGATATTGAGTTTCAATATTTTTAAATAAGGTTTTTTAAGTAATTCTTCCTTTCGATCGAGCTACAATTTTGCACAAAACTGCCTTTTTGATTTCGAATTTTCAAAATTATTTATTTTATTGTCCTTCGACTGTTCCAAACAACGACAGATGCGACTAAACAGAACCAAAGCGAAATCGAAACAGTAAAAAAAATCGACGTTTCTCTCCGACTATTTTGAAACCGACAAGAATAAGGATTATTTTCGTGATAAGAGAAGAGCTTATTTTCAAACTCACAAGAGTAAAGTTAATTTCGAGAAGAGGGAATCGATTTTCAAACCCACAGAAATAAAGTTCATTTCTCATCGTCGATACTTCCAAAATAACACTATGGCCGTGTCCAATGAATTTAACAAACAATTCCCTTCGTCACGTAGTCGTGCGAACCAACGATGCGCATTATCGAAACAGAATGAAAAAAAAGTTAAAACGTCATCACGGATATCTGAATATACGAATCGGAAAATAGAAAAATCTCCCGTCCCGGTACGAAGCGATTCCCCCGGACATTAAATTCTCGATTGGGCACGACGTGTACCGCCAATATCACGTACGGGGTTGGACCCCGCGGGGGCGAAGATTCCTTCCGAGCGACCCTCATCGAAAGACCGCCCCGGTATAGAAGACAGAGGGAAATCAACCGAGCGAGGAATCGACCTCTCACAGTCGGAGTAACCGCGGACAGACGCTCAGGAATTTGACAAGGGTTTTCCCTGTCTCCTCACCCTGTACAACTCACCCTTTTCGTAGCGTAGCCTCTTTCTATTCTCACCCCGTCCACCCTTTCCCACTTTGCGGGCTCATCCGAGTACGAGACTCCCCCGTAAGTCGCTTGCGCCGTCTTTCCTTGCCGCAGTGCTCGCGGTTACGGAAACTTTCGATCGCGCGGTACCGCGAACGATTGGAACGTAATCGCGAAATCCAAGCTTCGAGAATCCGACCAAGCGTCGTTCGACTACGCGTTCACGATCGTACGGGACGACGAATCTTCGGAATTCACGAAATTTCGACGTTAAATCAAATATCGGATGTACAAGGGGTGATCCGTTTATCCGTCAGGCATTTGAATAAGTCGAGAATCGGAAAATCGAAAAATTTCAAAGTTCTCGTCCGACTGATCAAAACGAGGAATCAGCTCACGAGTACGCTTCTCTTTTTGTTCAACAAACTTGTTCGAGGTCAGCTCAAAGTCGAACAAAAATTAATCCGAAGCCTTCTCTGTAGTTCATTTTTAATCTACGATAAAAATACAAATTAGTCTCGTCTCAAACGCTATTTTACTCGGCTGTTCGTTCGTTTCTAGCGTACATAATGCCCTTCCAATTCCGAAACAATACACCTGACAAATAATTGATAAACTTCAAAACAGAGTCTACAGATAGATTGTTTATCGAATCCTCAAAAAACTTAGCCCTACATCGATAGCAAGAACTCAAACATTTCCGAAAATAAGGGCTACGGAAACAAGCATTTCTGACGAGAAAAGAAAAACATTTTTTTCTTCAGGGAAAATAACCTGAGAATCCCGAGAATTTTAACGACAATGAAAACAATGTTTTGAAAAACAAACGTTCTCAATGCCGTAAAAAGTAGACGCTAATAAAGACAAATGATCTTCTTAATGTACATCTGAGTCTACTGGATTCGTTTCTCCGTATTTTTCGTCTCATCTCGCTATTTCTGAATTATTGAAATGTTCCAAATCAAATGGTCGTCACGAATTAAAAAATGAATGAAAAAAAAATCGTAGGTGTGTGTACATATATAATATTTGCGATCAATTGTCAATTTTATATTTCTATTTGTATGATATACGTAAATATATATATATATATGTACCTAGATTGTGAAAGTCAGCATCCATCGAAATTTGAAACACGCTTGTTCGAATCCAAGCGGTTCGATCCCGAGCGCGATAAGTCCGAAATTTTTATACGACGCGGACGCGTTCATCTTCATTTTTCTCCTCGATTCGTGCGTCACTCGTGAATGACGGAAGCGTTCATACGACGTTCGTCGCGGTTTGTTGGGCAAACAGATCGCACTGTACAGCATTGATGAACATCGGTACGCTGTGTTGCATCTGTAGATGGCGTTCGATCAGGGTTCCGAGAGTGGCGGAGAAATTAGTCTCGAGTAGGTCAACACCCTCGTCCCCGACGTGGAAGTAAAGAAAATCTTCTGGTGACTCGGCGTACTGGCTAAAGAGTTTGTACTCTCCTTCCTTAGTGCGATCGACTCGCCAACCGAACAATTGATAGCAGGCCTGCCGATATTCCTGCGAGGAAAGCTTGAACGCCTCCTTAAGACGGGCTATTTTGATCTCGTGGGTTTGCTTCAGTTCGGCGACTTCTAAAAGTGGAAAAAGACGAAAATTTAGGGCAATTACAGTATCAAGTGACATATATTTGAATAGTGCAATCAAACGGAAATCGTTTGTCTGTACGTGTATTTTGGGATCGGTCATTCATCAGATGTCTCATTGCCGTTTGGCTGATCCCAGTACAATACGATAATACGAACGAAGAAAGCAGTAACGGAAATGAAAGATCTGGAAACCTTGAGCTTGCAAGGATGATATCCCGACGGCCGAAGCACCAGCGCCCACTTGTACTCTCGCTCGTAATTCCTCAACTTCGCGCAAAAGCGCCTGTTGCTTCTCTTCGGCTAGCTTGCTCGCTAACGCGGCCGGATTCATCGTGAAATGCAATACCCTTGCGTTACAATTGAAATCGCCTTTTAGTGCGCGATGCTCGAGTTCACCTTTGAGTCGCTCGATGTCCGCGCGTAGCTTCTGACACTCGTCCTTATCAGCGGCGCTCCCTGCGCACTCCAGATCCGCCTCGAGCTTTGACACCAAATCTCTGAAACATCGAGTCAACGGTAATTTAATTAAGAATAGCGAAGAACTCGCAAGTTATTATGAATTATTGTCGTCAAATATGAATTAAACTCAATAATTCGTAAGCAAAGGACTAATCTAATAAAGTCTTATCGAATTGAGAATTCAAGACAAAGAATGTACATTTTCAGATGTAATGAAAAAATAATTGTTTTACTTTGAAAATTCATGTTATCGAGAAAATTGCAGGGTGTCATAAAAGTATAGCGTATTCATTTTTAAAAAAACCTGCTAAATTATCCAATTAAAAAAAACATACGACGTTGAGTATTACGATGAAAGGTAAAGTTCAGATAGAAATAATTATTCAATCAAATTTTTTCATGATTTAATTCAATCATTATTTAATTCTATGAAATACGGAATTATACTTATATAATTCCGTATATATAATTATTAAACTATAGTGTAGTTACGAATTGGAGGGAAAGATTGTTTAAATTAAAATTGAAAAAAAGGAAAGATAATTTTTTTTAAACGAATCGGTTTATCGAGAAATAAAATGAATGGCGTTATACAATAGAAATATAATGGAACGCTAGTACGAATAGGTGACCGACTGCCTTATGAATTATAAAACCGAAAAGAAAGCGGCAAAAAATAGTTTCATCATAATTGGTGAACGAATATGCATTAATCACACGCACCTGTACCCGTCGAGAGCTCTTTCGAGGGCGGCGATTCTTTCTATCTGTGCTGTTCCATTGTTGTCAACGACGGTGGTAATTTCTTTCTCGTATAGATCAAGCTGTTGTCTGTAGCTATCGCGTTCTCTCGTGACAAGTATCATCTTTTTTTGCAGCCTACCGACAAGTTTGTTCAGTCGTTCATTGCTGAGAATCATTTCATTAGCGATTTTTTTAGCCTCGTCGTATTCCTTCGTCAGATTGGCATTTTCCCGTTGGACGGATTCGACTCGCGAGCGCAATTGTCCCTCTTCAGCGGTGAGAACAGCTTCGGATTGTTGAAGCCGATGCATTTCGCGTTTTAGAGCATTAGGATCACCCTCGAATCCGATGCTCTCGTATCTTTCGAGTTTCCGGTTTAGTTCGGATTTCTCCGTTTCCAATTCGGCAACACGTTCCTCGAGGCTCTCCATGTGTTCCAGGCGTTGACGCAAGTGTCGCATCTCCTCTTCGAGCAACAATTTGCCTCTTACGGATTCGCGCATCGTCGCGATAGTCTCACGAGCCGCAACGAGTTCTCGCTCGAATTCGCTCGCCTGGGCTGCTCGCGCTGCCAGCAATTTACCCTCCTCCCAGAGTGCCCGCTCTGCCTCGAGATTCTCGAGTTTTATACGGGTGTTTTGCAACTCGACAGAACGCAACTCCGCGTCTCGTTGCGATTCCCGACTCTGTCGTAGCTTTTCCTCGAGCTCGGCGATTCGTTCTTCACCGCGTACCAGTTTCTCCCGAAGCTCGGTTTCCTCGCTGAAACGCGTGGCATCCCCGGCTTTCTCGTGTGTGCTCGTTCCTCGGGTGCGCAACTCTTCGTTCAGTTTCGCGTTCTCGATCATTAAGTTTGCCACCTGGAACACAAACGCCCACCTCAAACGTCTATCGCAGTACCCAATTTGTGTTTTCATTGAAAACTCAAAACATCAGCCCGTGTTGTCTATGGGCTATATTGAAAGGACTATATCGCAGTACCTTGGCTTCCAGTTTGGATCGTGCTAACGACAATTCCTTCTCTGCATTTGCCTGCGACTCGCGAGCTTCCTGGCAGGACCGACGTGTTGTCGAGAGTCTTGCCTCCAACTGTTTAATTGTTTGTCGGTCCAGCTCCGCTTGATTCTCCATTATGCTTTTCTCCTTGTCGAAAACCTCCTCCATCTGACGGCGTATCTTGTGCAGCTGTTGAACATTGGCCTCTTGGTGCGAGAGTCGTGTGCGCAGCGATACCAGCTCGCCTTTCAGTCGTCTCCATTCCCAGGGACTGGATGGCGTTGCCACAGATGTTGAGGATGATAATGCCTCTGCATTTGTCCTTGTGGAATTAGTAGAATCGTCCAGACGTTTGCGCTTCGCTGGTGTTTCGCACACAACCGAATCCTCGAACAGTGTCATCGGTACACCTGTTCCTGATAAACGCACAGAGACTCCGCTGTTGCGGCGATAACCGCACGACGAAGACTTCAGATCGTTGATCATCTGGATTATACTTGTCGGATCAGTGTCGTCCATCTACAATTATATCATTTTCCTTCTATATTTCTTGGTAGAAACCCAAACAAGTCTTCAATGACTTCACACAAACTTAAAAGCTTATATAGTATTTTTTCTGAATCATCCTGAATTATCAGTTTGCACTAACGCGGATAAACCACCATCAACCAAATTGAGGGTACATAAACCAAACAAATGGTTCTGAAGTCATGTCCTGTACGAATATGTCCTTGAGAATTCGTTTATAAGCCGAAATCGAACCACCGTCGCAATAAGACGCCATATGCGTTTCGAAATATACTGTTAGGTTTTGAGAAGAATGTTTTTAATTTTGTCGAAATTAGATCGTGAGAATTGCTCTGATAGAAAGTAATCGTCTTTATAAATAAACGAACGAACTTAACCTCAACCGCGGGTAACCGGCGACGCTACTACTTGTCTTTTCATTCCGATAATATTATATTTCATTAATTAAACCCTGCATATTCTGAACTCACCGTAGGTGTGGATTCTTATTCACATCCAATATTAAGTTTAAGTACTTTGAAAAAAAATAGCGGTCGGAGCAGATCTGTGGTATTGTTGACTGTGCGTCTTTCCAATAAGCGATACGCGACCGCCGCGCTGAAAATCGAGCGTAGTCAAGCGCGGCGAAAACACTCGAATGTGAACCAAAGTTTCACGAAAACGAGCGAACACTGTCGAGTGACCCAATCTTGACGCGAGTTAACCTCAAATCAATTGTCGGACCGCGACTCACGAAACCTGATAGTCATACAAGTGCATCATGCATTAAGAATGAATTCGTGAAAAAAAGGCACTGAAACCACCGAGATAGGCTCGATTTGCCATTAAACTATGACAAACGACAGAATAAACCTGCGACTAATACAAGAGTAATTGTGTCTGCGTAATGAGATTGACGCTATAACCAAAATACAATCACTATTCCAAAGACAATACGAATCTAGTGCGATAAAATGTATTTGCCATACGTGGCTTTTTGTATACTCGCGGGCCTGTGCTCCGCGGCGTCCGGGGTGAGTATTTTCATTTCCGTAGCATCGCCCTGCAGATCACCTCACACGGCGATTCCGTTTTTCCCGAAAACTTTCCGATCGTTCGACCCAAAATTTTAACGGAGCTTGCTTTCAAATTGTCGCCCATGGCACCCCAACTTAAAAATTTCGCCAAATACGCTTTCCTAATGTAGCACTTTTTACTTCTTTTTAATTTGCAACGCAGAGCGAATTCGATTATGAAGGATTCCTCCAGTTGAGGTTATCGCACGCACTCAATGACGATCCGGTGCCTGTGTACGAGGACCGAGGGAATGTAACGATTTCGAACGTGCGCACCGGTGCTTCGAACATCGTTCAGGTTGGCCTCAAAGCTGATCAAATGGCTAGTCTAGAACGACTCGCGCGTTCCAACAGCAAATATAGACTCAAAATTGAAGCGCACAGCTCTTCGGGTGTCGACAAAACATTCCACACTTCAGTACCGGCAGTAAATATTATCAATCTTTCATTTCAATTTATCAGCGACACATTGTTTTCTACATTTGCGTTTTGTACACTTTGCAGTGTCATTTATTCGGCACCCAACTGGAGGATATCCTCACTGTATGGTTTGACAGCGAAGGTGAACCGATCTCAGTGACTCAAGTGTCGCCGGGTCCCTGCAGTCTGGAACGACCCAGTACGAATATGTGGACGTCCAGTGTTCAAGTTGAGTACCCAGATGGTGGTCCCGTACCTGACACAGCATCCTACATCTTCAAATTGGCACGAGAGAAAATGGCCCGTGAGAGAGGCGAAACACAGGACAATCGGTCGCTGCTGTCCAAATATGTGAGCATCTTTGCTTTCACTTTTCCAACTTTTTTCTTTTACATTCTCGATCAACGTCGACAGAGAATGGAAATGGAAACATTCCCATCATATCAGGACACTTGGCTGGCATTCCTAAATTCTTTGCAATATTTGTGCCTGCCAATTATATACAATAGAAAATATGTTTTGGCAAAAGCCAGTTAGATGCTCAGGATTCTGAGTAAATCTGCTTATTCGCACTGTTACTTTTCGAACTTTTTGGACACGGGGGTACATTCTTTATAGCGGTAAAATATTAAAAAATAAATTTTTACACTAGATTTTCTAAAGGTTGGTGAAATATTTTCGATTTTGTAAGAATATGGGTTTTCAGCAAGAGAAGTACTTTTACACATCGTGCTTGGCGTTCCAAATTCCCCACTTACTATGATTTGATTACGCTTCACTGCCATTGCCATCGAGTCCACTTGAGATGAAGACTCGGTCTTGAGTTAAATTTTTTGGAAACCAATTTTTTTGGATTCTGAACTCTATGTTGCATACTGCACCACTAGAGTTCAGAATCTTTATTGTCGCGTTATGAAAACCAATATTGTATGAAAAAACATTGGACAAAACAAAAACTAGGACATTCCTTCGTCTTCTCTTTCAAGTAACTACAAAAAATCCTAAAAAATGCCGAATTGAGTAACCCAGATTTATGAACATTATTTTTCGTTTTTTTTTCGCTGCAGTGGATTTACGTAGTTCTAGGAGTGATATTCCTGCTGATGACGTCTGCGGTGAATCCTGAAGCAGCTGGTGGCAGCGGTGCTGGCGCTGGAGGGAATGCTGTTCAGAGACAATAAACACGTATTTTCCTTCGCGTTGTTCCGCAGCCACAAGTAATATGGATGTACTTTCGAAACGACGTATTGTTTATCCTTTCCTACGTTTCCAAGTCTCAGCGAGGTGAGATCTTTCCATATCGCTTCTTCAGTGACGTTTGTAACAATCGGCTCGTTTGAAATAATAAAAAAATTGCGTGTGTCGTAGTTCGCGTTTTCCTTTCCTTCCTCCGAATATCGAATCAAACATAATTTCCAAAATATACAAAAATTATTTTATTCTTCCAAAAAAAAAAAAGAAAAAAAAACATTCGTTCGCGACAAGACACAAAAAGAAATAAAAATAACTTCGAACCAAAAAAAAAAGTTAAATTAATATCAGACGAGAATAAAAACTAATGGTTCTCCCTTTTTCATCTTCCGCTTTCTCTCTCTTGTTTTTCTTTCTCTCATATTCGCCCTTTCCACGAGGATAGCGATCGCGCGTTAAATTTATTCTTGCGTCACGTTGCGGCGAGGTCCGTGAAATAAATCGATAACTTCCACGCTGAATGCCGGTATGGCCAGGTGAACAATGCACAGGTGGAAGTCCGGCGTGTGCGTTAGATACGAAGCTTTCGATTGATCCAGTCATAGTAAATTCGTCGACGCAGCATGGCCGCTTTCTCGCTGAACTTGCAGAGAAAGGTTGAGCAAAGTTTGATTACTTGTGGAAAGTTTGACGGGTCTCACGCCTGCCTGGTCGCGAGTACCTCTTCGGGAAATGTATTGGTTCACAGTCCGCATCGTCGACCTACGTCCAGCAGCACGGAAATGGGACAAGAACAATTGGATGGCAGATTAGCCTGGAGTGGTGAACTTGCCGAGCTTCAGATCGGAGGGCAGGTCATTAATTTTTATAAATCTTATTACAAATACCATTCCAATAACAATAACAATAACAGTAATAATAATAACCAGAAATCTTTTTTAAACAGCGTTCTTCGCGTTTTGCGCGATGTAGCGGGGTATGAAAGTGTTGCCATGATTGTTATTATTATATTCAAAACAGGAATTATAACGATAGTGGTAAATCCACCAATAACAACGATTATTGCCCATCGGAAAACCGGATCCATACGATTATAGCTGAAACTATTGTAACTAATAGTTGGAACTATTGTAACATGATTATTTATCATAAAACTATCGTCAATAATCGTTACAGTAATGAATAATAATATCAATAAGTAAACATTTTAGAGTTAAATACACAATAATTGACACTGAGAATTGTAGATACAATCGTGAATATAAATCGTGAAAAGTGTCATTAATTGGTAAAAAGCCAAATTAAGGGCACTTTACTTTGATCGTAATAGTTATTGTTATTGTTATTAGAATGGTATTTGTAAGTAATAAAAAAAGAATGGTTCGCAAGTATTTTCGTATTTTTTTCTTCAAAATGTTAATTCCGTGAAATTTCAGGTGACCGCGTTGTGTACCGGGCGTCTCGGTGAAGACGAGCGAGACATTCTTCTAATCGGCACGTTGACTCACGTCCTCGCGTATCAGATCGAGGAAAACGCTGATCTGTTTTACAAACAGGTAAATGATTTTGATGTTATTTAATATTAATTAGCCGTAGGAAAAAAGAAATCCATGATTTTTCCAATAAAAATGTCGTCCTAAAAAAACTGCAGATTTGTGATTGTTTGACTGATCTCGTGATTGTTCGACTCCAGAAAAAAATTCATTTATTTTGACTACATCTAATATTATGATAATTTGACACTAACTGTGACAAGGTTGTTCGTTAGTTCATTTTGATGATACTTCACTCGTTCTTCTCTTGGAGGATAGATGCCCGACGGAGCTCATTGCATGGTTATCGGGAAGCTTGGTTGGTTGCCAAAATCAGCGGTGGTGGTTGGTGGCAATTGTTCGGTAACGGTTCTCGACGCGGAGGGCGTCGAATTGTTTTGGACAGTCATGGGTGATGTAGTCAAGTCTCTGACCATATTCGATTTCAACGGGGATGGTGAAAACGAGGTTTGCGTTCGAAAAGGAAAAAAAATAACCAAAATTCGAGATATTTAACCCAAACAAACCCAAACCTCCCCAAAATATAGAATATCGTATTTGAGCGTATGAAATAATCATTGCGTAAAAAGTCAAAAAACATTCCAACAAATTCGAGAATTTTTGAGACGTCAAACGCGCGAAGTCGCCGTTGGCTGTTAGGACCAATATCGAAGCGATTTAAGTACCTTCTCGGATTTTCCCTTTTCCGTTTTATCGCGATTGAAAGAAAATAACGAATCTTTATGAACTTCAAACAACGTGATTTCAGTTGGTCGCCGGTACAGCGGACTTCGAGATAAAAGTGTTGAAGAAAGACGTCACGCTCTGGGAGGTGAAAGAGACCGCGGCTGTAACGGCTCTGATCGCACTACCGGAAAGGCAATTCGCATATGTAGTTGGGAACGGTACGGTGGGAGTTTACGAAAGTGGCCAGAGATTGTGGCGCATCAAAGTACGTTACGGTCCATTTCTTCGGTGATATTTGAATAATAAATGTTTATTCAGTCTGGATGTTTTGAATTTTTATCTGGTATCAAGCTCGCGAAACGTGTCGTTACGAAATTTCAGTGTCGATACGCTTACACATACGGGGTATCAAGTTTCGTGCTTTGTTTCTTTTTTTTTCCAGTCGAAACACAGGGCCGTCGCGGTGCGCAGTTTCGACGTTAACGGCGATGGAATAATGGAATTGTTGACCGGATGGACCAGCGGCAAAGTCGATGCTCGATCTTGTCTTACCGGCGAGGTCATATTTAGAATTCAAATGAGCGCCGGTATAGCCGGCTTGATCGAGGCGGATTACAGACGCACCGGAAGACCGGATCTCGTCGTGGTTTCCGTGAGTGGCGAAGGTGAGCGCGTCGGACGTTCCGGAGCGCCGGAAGTTCCTTCACTAGGAACTTCCGGCTACTCGCGTTTCCATCAAACTGAATCATAAACGGGCCATACTTGTACGACGAAAAACAAAAGTAGCTCCAAAGAAAATACGTGAGCATCGATAAATCTCCTACGCTCGGATACCGAAAAAGTTTTAATGAAATGTATTAGGTGTAGTAAAAAGAAATCCATTATTTTTCCAATAGATGACATTAGTTATCTGCATTTTGCGTTTTATAATGCCGATCGGGTTCCACTAGATGGCGTTTGAAAGATGACATTTCGTACTAAACTAATTTTTTCGACAGTTTCGTGATTGGTTGATACTAGAAAATAATGGATTTCTTTTTAGTACACCTAATAAATTGGCGAAGTGTATATGACCGAGAAACAATGGTATTTCACGAAAGAACATGAAGATTCAGCATTTAGGATTGTAGATTTCGTTACAGCAATTCGAGCAAAAAAATACTGTTAAGTTTTATTTATATATAAAAACGTAAAGATATACTTAAAACACAGTGCTAGAATTGCTTTTCGGTAGCAGAGTGTACCATTATGCGATGCATTCGAGAGAATATGAATACATTGATTCTTGATTTCTACCTTTTCAAAGTCAGTCAGGAGCGAACCGTAGGAACGAGCTGAAGAATGGCAAAAGATCAACATACGCGGAGAAAATATTTTTGAAATATTCATTGTCGGATAATATTAATTAAATTTCTACGTAATGATATCTTTAAGTCGTTCATTTTTGAAAATGATTTCGCTTTTCTACTCGGACTCAAACTGAGAAGCGTGATGGCCTTCCAGGCGTTTTTTTTTCTTTTTTCGATACGCGATCACGTTCAGCGTCGATTTTTCGGCGTTTTCGGAATGAATGTTAACGGTTTTCGCAGTTCGCGGTTATCCAGTGGGTACAGCGATCGAGTCGCCGGAGCCCGGTGAAGCGATGCGAAACTTACTCGCGAGAAAGCAAGCCCTGCAAGTGGAGCTACGTCAGAAAAAGGCACCTTTTCCAAGTGGCTACATGGGTACGAAATTGGCGATAAACTTGTTCGCCGCAAGAGGCGCTGCTCGACTCGCACTCGCTTCCGGTCCTGGTCTTCTGGTTCATTGCGCTATCGTATTCGCCGAAGGTGTTTTCGACGGCGAGACTCTCGTCGCGCATCCGAGCAAACCCACCGGCGAATTGGAGATCGAACTTAGGCCACCGAAAAATGGAGTCGTCGATATTCACGTTAAAGTCGGCGTCGGACCGGCTGGCACGGATTTGCTTCAGGTACCTTCGAACTGTACGAGAAAAAGTTACGAACTGAGAAAAGGGAATGGGGTAGGAAACCCAAATTTGGATTAACCGGATGGCTCAAAATACCGAATTGTAATATTACAAAAATACGAATTTTGTAAAGCTCATGCCGGCAAGAGCAAATGTTTCCACATCGTTTACAGTCTACTGCGCAAGCTTTTGCTGGTTTGAGCTTAATGAAATTTTGTAATTTCGGAATATTAAAATTCAGAATTTCGAGTCTTCTGTTCAATCGAAGTTTTCGGGTTTCCCAACCAATCTCGAGGAAAGAACCGAGTTCGTACATAATGAGATTAAACGGGAAACGTAAATATTGCGTTTAAATCGTTTGAATGAAATTTCTCGAAGGTTAATCGTCTTTAACGTAAAATAAAATTATAAAACTGGAGAATAAATACGTCGATAAACCGTGAAAGATTTCGTTTCTGCGTGAAGAACGTACGTTGTACACGTATCGTTAATAAATACGTTGATACGAATACGCAGGTTTTCGAAGTGACGCGGCAATTGCCTCGTTTCTGCATGTACGAGGTTATCACGCGACCCGATGATTCGACCGTTATACCTAACGATTGCGGCGTAGTGTTCGAGATCGCTGAACGTCCTCAACGTGTCGCCCTCTGGCTTAATCAAAGTTTATTGCTCTCCGATGAACTGGAGATCGCCGAGGATGGACCCAAAGCCGGATTGATCGAAGTTTGGCTGCGATGCCTGCGGGACAACGGTGTTCATTGTTTTCGCTCGAGCAACACCGGCAGGGCAAGCGTTCAAACGCAGGATCCCGACTTCGCGGGTGACATCGTGCAATCCTTGGCGGCTTATTTGGGACTGAGAGAGATAAGCTCCGAAGCGAGATTCCCCGAGGAAGAGCGTAAACTCACGGAAGCTCTTGAGAAAGTCAAAGGTTGGTCGGGATCAGCGGTGTCTCGAAATTCCATGTTTTAGGTAGTAAGTTGTCGCGATGGGAAGTGCAGGAGACTTTTCAACCACCGCCAGATGTTTCGTGATATTTAAGGGAATCACGAATGCGTTCCTAGCCACATCAAAATTTTTAAATCCAATTTTTCCCATACTGTTCAACCGCTTCGAATGAAAATTATTGTGTGTATGAAGGACACTTGCTTTAAGAGGAACATGCTCGGCATTTACCAAAATTTTGAAAAAAATTGCGCAGATTGTGGTTACCATGGGAGATATTGCGAGCTACGATCCACCGTATTGCACTTTCACAAATTTCCCGAGCATAAACCTCTGAAGCGGTGAAAAGTACACGTTTCGAACTTTGTTTCATTTATTTTGATGAATAAATGGCGGAGAAATTGGTTTTTGAAATTTCTCACATAAATGTGACGAAAAAGGTACCACCAGTAATCAAAATCTTATCGACCATCAAAAAAATTCAGATAACCGACTGCGCTTGGATCCTTCCGAAGAATCAATACATTCTTTGACTTGTCACTTGGTCACTGCGCTAATTCGTAATCTTCGTCGCTACGATAGTTACCGTAAGCTGCAGCAGGGAAAAATGTCCAAAAAATATTCTAGAAAAGTTTTTTGCATTATCCCAGTCTAATTTTGTACTTTCGACAAAAACTCGGGCATATTCGTAATCAGCGGAAAATTTCCGATCAAATAGACACATTCTAGAGTATCAAAACGAAAAAAAAAATTTGTCGACCCCCCAGGCCCATTTGGCCGGAATCTAAAAAATTACGATATTTCAAAAGGTCGTAGAGTGAGCTTCTCGTATGCTACGGACATTCAATGGGGGAGTTTGAAAAAGGTTTTTGCCTGACTTAAATAATGGCGTTGGATTCGTATCGATATCTCTCATAGTTTTCCTGGAAAGTCCAC
>JAPYZI010000759.1:0-63978 GCA_030523105.1 Ophioninae sp. A BG-2022a
AATTTTTCCATACATACCCCTTTGCCTCTTTTTTTCCGATTTTTCAAGTCGACTTTCCGGGAAAACTATAAAAGATATCGATACGAATCCAACGCCATTGTTTAAGTTAGGCAAAAACCTTTTCCAAACCCCCCTGATGAAAGTCGATAGCATACGAGAAGCTCACCCTACGACCTTTTGAAATATCGTGATTTTTGAGATTCCTGAAAAGTGGCCGGGGAGGTTGAAAATTTTTTTTTTTCGATTTTAAACTTTTAAAAGGGTCTATTTGATCGGAAATTTTCTGCGGATTGCGAATATGCCCGAGTTTTCGCCGAAAGTACAAAATTAGACTAAGAAACTCCAAAAAAACGTTTTTAGAATATCATTTTAACAATTTTCCTAGAAATGGAGAGTTCAAAGTGAATTAAATAGTGTATTTTTCTTCAAGGTATAAAAATACATCGACACGGACCTGCGATATGACACTAAACGTCTAAATATAATAATTATTTTGGGTTTTGTTAGGTCGGGCACCCACTACCACATGCAAGGGCTCACACCGGAGAGCGGGAGTGTCCGCACGGTGGGGGCACAACTCCGACAGGTACTAAAACACGTGCGTATCGCTCACCGATGTAAGCCCGCTGGCGCGCCTGATTAACTGCCTTTAAAAATTAAAAATAATTCAGGGATTGATCCGAGAACCAGACATGCGTATATCAATCAGATCAGAATTTCACCGCCAACCCCTTATTCCACGGATGACATTCTTCCATGGGACACCCTGTATATTGATGATAAACTTTTATAATATTACATTTGAAATTATTATTACCCAAGTTACTTATTTCATTAATATTAAGTTCGTATTTGAGTTTTATATTCCAATTATTATTCACGATATTATTTTTTAATTAAACATAATAGTATTGCTCTTAAAAAACATTCGAAGTTCACAAAAATCATTATTCGAAAAAAATAATTCATTATTAATATTACCTCAATTGATTGCTTTTACGAATATAATATTTGTATCGTGGCATCGTTCGAACGTGCATACAGCTTTGATATCATTCGAAATCGTCCCGCGTTTCTCATATCACTCGGTTTAGTAAGTAAGGGGCCAACGTGTTTGTTTTTGCCTCGATTACGATTCCATCTCTCTCTCTCCTGACTCCGACTGCAGTAAAATGCGTAATAACCGAGGTATTGCGCGCGAGCGCAACTCCGCGACCATCATGCCACGTTGCACACGATGCACTTTCATAAAACTTTCAGCTTTCCATTGCCGGTCGACCCGCAAGAGCTGAATCGCTCAGCGAAAGAGAAAGAAAATAGAAGATAAATATAAAAGAAAAATAACGAATAAAAGAAAGAAAGAACGTTTCTCCCACGCACGTGTACCTACATCTCTTCACCTCTTTCCCCTCAGGTCTCATTATCTTCCCTTCTCCCCGACGGAAAATCATACCTTCGCTTCGCAAGGCTCTGACGCTCCTCCGAGCTGCAGATTAATTAACGAGTCTCGTGTTCTTTTCTATTGCTTTTTTTTACCTACGAACCAACAATTGGCGAAAGTTTTCGAGATTGTGACGGTAAAAACACCGACGTTTTGTTAGAACCGATAGTCTTGATCGGTTGTAACCTTGGACCTTTGAAAAATTACCAGAAGTGACCAAAACAATTCATTCTGGATACATTTTTTTGAAGGACCAAGAATCTTAGGATAAAAATAACTATCTAGAAGCTTTCCCTTTATCGAAAGTCTTTATCGGCTGATCCGCTGTGACCTTCAACCATCAATGATTCATAGTAAAGAAAGAATCCTAAATCATAGGATGTGTCCGATGTCTTTATCCGAAGTTATCCATTTAACGATTCATCACTCCTAATTTGCATCGAACAGAACTGGCTATCAAACAGGACTGACTGGACGTCGCTTCAACGTTGAGGAACTAATATTTGCCCAATGTTGAATTAACAGTCATTTTTTCCTCTACCGATCCTCTTTTCAATGCTCGATATCCAGCAACGCGTCAATGCAGGGAAAGCACCGGTTATCGACCCAGAGCCAGTGACTGTTGATACGAATTTTCGGATCCACCGTGCCTAGGTTAGCCCGAGTTACAGCATAAATTATATTACACGTAGCAACATTAGTATGGACGCTTGTACCAAAGGCTACTCAAGTTCAAACCAATGTGTACTAATTTTGGTCGAGTTACTTCACGTAGTGGTAGTTTTTAAACAATTAATATAGTATATGTGGCAATATCCAGCAATGAATACATTGTCGATCGTTGGATGTAATTTTGAGACGAATAAAGCTACATTGGTTTCATAATTGGTCCCAGTAGATATGGGCAACGTTTTTATGGATAACGTTAGGTATTCGAATGTTTAAATAACAATTGCATTAATTCTGTATCATCGATGTGCTAACGTTTGGGTCGGCCTAGAATATCGAAGCTCGGAACCCACTTGGCCAAGCTTAAGCTAATAAGCTAAGCTAATCTAAGCTAATCTAATAAGTTCAGCAAAGTTTCACAAACGATTGAGCATTTCAATTTCGACGTGGGTTTCCAATAAAAAAAAAAACGTCATTCGTAAACGTCGAATCATAAATATTCTTAAATCATTATTTAACAAAATAAAAACAAACAATGTTTTTCAATACATTATCAAAATTCCATGGTGATGGTACAATTAAAAACAAAAAAATACTTTACATTGTTAATTGTATTCATCGACAATATTATTTAAAATTCTATTAAAATTTAAAAAAAACTATGTTTAAAATATTGTTTATAATAAAACAAATACTTTCAAAACATACCCAGCAGATAATTTCTTATCGCTGGTATATTGGTTTAACATCTTTAACGTTGTTAAAGCACTGTTTAAGCGATACCTAACAGCGAATCATTTCAAAATCCTAGAATAGTATTACCCCTTAACAACAAGTGAGATTGATCGACGTGAATGTCACAGAAGGAGGTTGAGGATAAGCCTCGAAGTAGGTAATAGGAGAGAACATTGAGAGAAACCTGAAACACACGGGCACGTTGCAGACTCGTGAACGATGCGGGAGAGCTGGTCGTCTCGGCGTCATCGCGTTGCACTTTCTTCACGGTGATGAAAAGGCGTCGGTCTCACCGTAACTCGACTCGGCGTGCACTTCACCTTTCTCTTTCTCCTCGGCTCTATAATCCGGCTAAATTTATACGTACCTGCGTACGTACGTGCTGCCATGTACTAATATCGTATCTCTGTTCACGGTAGCCGCGAGATTGTCTCTTTTACGTCTTCCTGGCGGCATACGTCACGTCGATTAGCCGACGCGGGCGACGTCGTGATTGGCTTTCATCGGTTAGGTGACGTCGGGAAACCGATCCAGAAATGTCCCCGGTTTTTTCTGATTTTACGTACCTTCCAGGTCTGGTTCGCCGCGTTCGATTTATCTAACTGGACCCTTTCATGGAACAGATCAGACACATAAAATAAACTTTTCACAAATACCTAGAACATTGAAATTTCTTAAATATGAAATCAAGGCCTATTATTAAATCATACTTTTTTCCTTTATCAAAGGTATTAATAATAATATCTAATAATATGATTAAATTTATTGTAACTGTGTGTTTTGTTTTATAATCATATATTAATTTGTTCAACAATAATCGACGAATAACAATTCTATCGTTGAGGATAAATTATAGTTGACGAAAATTAGATAGTTATAGTATAATTGAGAATATCGATACAATGAAAGATACAGTTACCATTTATTTCGTAACGATTACAAAAATACTGAAAAATGTAATTTTTCGTTTCGTCCTGTGTTTCATTATTTATCGATTTATTGCTTGGACCCAAAAAATGCTTGGACCAGACAACAAAATATGACACTCGGCGTATCACCAGCAGCCACTCATGACCCAGGCATCGGAGTCAACGTTTCATTGCCAAGGATCCACCGCACAATTTCCATACCTGGCCCAAGCATTTTTATCGAGCATTGGCGAATCAAGGTCGAAACTGAGCCATCGCTAATCGTTAATCAATTTCTACATAGAGAAACTGTCCACGCAAACCAGACAGCGAAGCGTCTCAACGTCGTATTCCTTATCTAAATAAATAACTCTCCCCTTGAGTATTCTTCCACGAGTCGTCAAGCCGTCCAACATCCACGCTCTACTTTGAATCGTGCGATTATGTTTTATTCTCGATCCTCGAGCGACCTCAATCCCTTCTCCTCCTCCTATCTTTCGGTCTGCATCTCCAAGATGCAGCCGTCCTACTATCGTCCGTATGAGCTACTTCCCCCGATTCTTCATTTTCGTCGCAATCCCACGCGTTTTCACCTGTAGTGATAAGCCCAACGGATCCAACGTCCACTTACACTCGTTCAGTGTTTAGCGACGTTGCGAGCTCGCTTTCACGGGGACCGCCATTATTGCAGAAGCGCGCGAGTGGTATTCGACTCTCTCGTGTATAACGTGAGCTCACTCGCTTCCGTTTTCACCGTCGATGTGCCGTTTCGATCCTACCTCTTCATCCTCCGTATCCTGAAGAAAAAGTACTCGCGTATCGACGAGACCTACCTCAAGCAACCAACCGGTAAACGTCTTTTCTTCTTGGAGATAGAGATAGATAAAAAGGGAGGGAGAGAGAGAGAACGATGGAGGGAAGGAAAGAGGGGAGGGGGTAGTAAAGACCAGGTAAAGAGAGTGGATCAGTGAGAAAAGAAACTCGTCTCTTTTACTCTGACGATCAGTTATATGCATCGTGCCCGGATGTAACGCTCGTGTAACGCACAAGGTGAGAGCTGTATCGTGATACTTGTCGTCACGTCGGTATTATAAAAGTTACCATACCGGTATATTGTACCTGATTATTTTTGTTCAATATATAATGTGCAAACGTTAATCTACTTTGAAGACTATTACTATAGGCAATTATCTCGACCGTCGAACTTGTGACGGATAAGGCTTCAAAACCTCCTCTCTGATTAAGCTGAAATATTCCTCTCTCCTTCCTTTTAATCTTTTGGGAGAAGTCCTTCGAGGATTTTTTGCTACTACTGATAGTTTTCGAGATATTGAATTTTGAAAGTTACTTATTTTACTGAGCTTTGACTGTACTGAAATAAAAAAAAAACTACAAACGCTCCCAAAGGAAACTAGATTTTTTGTAAGTGTAGCTGAGACATGTATAATTGATGGGGAAACGTACCCAAAGAATGTACCCACCTCTGCAAAAATTACTTGAATTTTTTGTTCGACATATTTGTCGGACAGTAGACTTTCCCTTGCGAGCACGCTCGGACAATTATTTATTTTTCTGTTATCGATATCATTTTGAGGAATGATTCCACTATTTGTTGACATTTAAATCTACCCTTTGCCATCCGTTAGAAAAAAAAATAGCTACGCAAACTTTTGTTAAACAGACTGTACAAACATTACTTCACAGACCATTTAGAACTACATTACCAAGTTGAAGCAAAATGAAAAATACTGTGCCTTCCGCATAGTAGCTAATTAATATGTATAAATATCCATCTTTTAATTAATATAATTTTTATTAAATAACGGATTATACATGTATTTTCTAAACGGCAAGAAAAAATGATTCTGGCGGATATATGTGTAGGTGGGATATAACGATGACCATTGTACGCTCACAACGCCACATCTTGTAATTTGCGCAATACCTTTCTCCCATTTAATTTTCTCACAAGAAAGTTGTTTAACGTCTCCCGATATGGGTAACTTCACGCAAAGTTACTCTTCATAGAACGGAATTTCGAGATGGCTTTTTTCCAGTAATATTAATAGCCCAAAATGTTTTTTGGATATCCTCTAAACAACCAATGGTAGCTGCTATCGCAGATACATTAAAAAAAAAAAAAGAACGGATGGACTGCAAAGTAGCTTTCCATTCGTGTTGGAAATCGAGCGGGTGAGAGCGAGAGGAAAATCCTTAACGCTACCGAAAACTCTCACCGGATATCGACACTCCGAGATAAACAGCATTTTTTTGTGGAACTCCAATGTTGTACCGATCCAAGTCGAATGTACCAACTAGTTTTTTATTTTTTTATTTCACCTAAAGAGTTGGCAACCGATTTAGCTTACTCTCCATCGCTGCGTTTTCGCGTTATGTTTATTTATTTATCTTGGCGTTTTGCAGTCAGAGTCTGTGAAGGAATGATATTGGGGAGATTTTTTCTACGTGGCGGTAAACTACACGTATTACAGCTTGGAGAAAGATCGAGGAGAAAGAGGTCTCTCTGGATTGCACTTCCATCGCAACTTTCTAACGACTGATGCATTTTTATGGAGCTCTCTCTATTCCACCTATCCTTTTCTCTCTCTCTCTCTCTCTCTCTCTCTACCTCTCTCTCTCTCTTTCTCGCTTAAACTCTTTTTCTCGCACATCAGCCTTATGCACGGCTGTACAAACGCTCACGTAGCGCGCAGGAACGTCCGCCAAGAAAACTTGCACGAACAACGTCGACCAACGATACCACGTTATACAATGTCGTAGTTTTCCCTCTTTTTCACCTTGCATCAAGTGTGCACGTGTAAAAGAAAGCTTGGAATTCATGAATACGAGCGCGAGAAACGACCCGTTCTTATTCTTCTTCTTCATCTTCCGCGATGTATATTTCCGCGTGCATTGGACGTATTAATCGCTTCGTAAGAGCCAACGGGAGCAACATTTTCGCTATTTTTTTTTTTTTTTGTGTACTTTTGCAATAATTTGTTTAGGTATAATCCCTTGTCATCGTTTACTTATGGAAGAATTGTAACGCAAGTAACGGTTATTAATTGCTTTGTGGGCTGCGAAGAAATATCGTGATATTTGTCGAGCGATTCCGGTAAACATTCGAAAGGGTTACTCCTGTCAGAATCGAGCCGATTTTTTTGTGTTCGTTTGTTTGGTTTCCCGCTTTTTAGCGGAAAATGCACTTCCGAATATTTTCTGCGATTCCAATCTTCACACAGGATTTTTGAGCTTTGATATGTTGAATACGTATTAAGACGTACTAAGGAGTAATCTTCATCATGAAGCGAAAAAGTAATTAGCGGATCAATTTTTCAAATTCTTCGCCAATAAAATAAAAATCGTATCTTTCTTTCTTATTTCAAAAATTGCCACATTTTTATATACGGAAAAATGGTCGGTTTTGACATAAGAAAAAAAAGATCAGCATAGAAATTCTCAAGTTTTCATAACGGAAAAAGAGTTTGGAAAAACCAGATTGCTTTTGATATCAGAAGAGGTTATATTAAAATGATCAGATATTGATATCAGGAAAAAATATCAGATATTAATATCAGGAGAAAAATATCAGAAGATGATCTTGTTGTCATATCAGAAGCGAATGATTCGGAACAGCAAAATGAGGATGCCACATTGTACTGCCGTAAGGGTGACACATCTTCACGAAACGCTACTACGAGTGATCGCTAGAGAGAACCGTCACGAATACTCAACGACAAGGTTATATTTGTTCGCTACGTGTGTAATTTAATACCATCCACTGTCGAGAACGTAACTGGAGTGACGCGGATTTATTGTAAACTAAGGCACGCGCGAGCTTACCACGCTTGTGTGCAGCACTTACAATCCACGTATGGGTCATTCTGTGCCTTGAGAATCATGATCAATGTATCGAACATTTCGCTCTTCCGTTGTCGTTATCGGATTATAATGAGTCTTTATAATTCGTTCGTGGAAATCCAATTGTCAACCAAACTAGCTAATTCCCGCATATAGGAAATTACACGCGAAATTCCACCCTTAAGGTGGAATTTCTGTAAAACCTTTTTTTACCAAATTACTCAAATTTTACTTAACCGACGCTGATGGATAGATTGTCGGAGTGCGGCTCAGACGATCACCGAAGTTAAAAGGATGACGAATACGCCTCCGTCCACTTCGAAATTTTGAAACCACTACTCTCTCAAACGACTGAACCAATCGGTACGAAATTTGTTGCGTGCATTGAGGACGATGGCACCAAGATACCCCCAGTCGCCATTTTGGATGAAAACGTTTCATTCTTGAGAAATCACGGTTTAAAACGTTTCGACTATTTCCCTCGCACTCGTGTGTCACGTGGTAATGTTCTTCATGCTTTTAAGCAGCTTTGAGAGAGGCTAATACTTGGATCGGTGACCAGTTAGCCGCGCTCCGGCTGGCTGTACTTTTTTTACTTTCGAAGTGATTTTTTTGGCTGCAAATCTCGATGCTGCAGTAATCGATGTGTATCATTGCGGAATAGAAAAACATCGAACTTTTTAATATACGATTTCACAGTAATAGTATTTTTTTTTCGGCTACGTAGGAAGATTTTTGATATTGCGTCATTCGACATGGATTATCCCGCGTAGCTGTATATATCAAAACGATTGTAATGTCATGCCGGACTGGTTACAACATCACGGCTTATTGTAAAAAAATGTTTAATCTACTTGTTTAATTTTCGCAGCCGTATGGTCGATCTTTCGACGCTCGCTATGACACACATACAAACTTCGTTCTATTAATAATACCGGGTGAATCACAAGACGTATATTCCGATAGCCGAGAGTACGAGAAATTGTTTTTTATTTGTGATATCAGTACTCCGACTAGGAACGTTGAATTAATCATCGTCCTGATTGTACGATGTTCCAAATGGAAGCTCTCACACGAGAAATCCATTTCCTCGTCGACAAGATGTACCCGGATTCCTCAAGTTCTCGTTAACATTTACTTATACATATATTTAAAAATGATAGGCTTGATTTTGTCGAATCGAAAATCCCATGCATTTGCTTAGGATTTTTAAAGTTTTATATACAAAAAGTATATTCAATAAAAAGTTTTTTTCATTGAGTTTCAAGCTCAATTAAAAGTTTTATTCAAACTCATTGAAATCAAAACAAACCAACTGGAAGAACCCCAAACAATATTAATCCAGACAACCATACTCGAACAAACCTAAACCAACACGCTCGAACAAGTCTAAATAAACATACTCAAATAAACCCAAACAAACTTTTAAAAAATCGAACGAACAGCATACTAATAATTGTGTATTATTATTTTTATAACAAAGACTAATTTATAAAATCACGTTAAAATAAACTCCATTTTAGTTTTCATAAAGATTATTTTCCTCGGTATTTTCTAATTTCAGCAACGTTAATTTCAAATATACAAAAACACGTTTTATAGATATATCCATCACTTTATACTTTATCTGATCACCTAATGGCATTTTATTTGATTCCTAGACATTGTATACGTAGGTACCCAATGAATTAAATTATTAATATAATACTTAATCATTAAAAATTACTTCAAATTACAATAAGACAAAATTACAATAACCAATAAGACAAAAGTATTCAATTATTATCTTAATATATATATATATATATATATATATATATATATATATATATATATATATCCTACACCACCAATAATAACAAATATTGAAATTATTAACGCTTACTTAATAAATATTAATCTCAGTCACTCTATAATAACAATATACTCAACATTAACGGTTGATAATTTAATTAATCCCAGATGTGTCAGAGAAGAACAACTCGACTCATTTTTAGACAACGATTTTTTATTACAGGGCTCTCTTACGAGAAGACGTCGCAAAAGGAAGGCGATTGGTAACTGTACAGAAATAACCAACGAGGCCCGAGAAGATCGTCTATCTATATACCTATCTGTACGCACACGAGCAATGGTTACTCCGTTAAAGAGATCCTTTTATGTCGCCCTCTGGGTACTTCGCCGTGTATTTATGTAACAATGGATTTAGACGCGGTGAGTGGACCAGTGGGGCATGGAATTAGGCGAAAGGAATGAAAAATCAAAGATCGAACCAGTGACGAGACACAGTCCCCCCAAAATATACGAGCAAGGAACTTGACCTTCGACATCGTCCAGTTTGTACAAGCAAGTAAGAGACTAGTATATAGATTGATCCTTCGGCTCAAAATAGATTTCGCATCGTTACGGATAAAAAAAAAGGCTGCGAAAACTCTGGTAAGGTACTCACGTCAGAAACATCACTTTGGTATCCGACTTCAATTTTATTCGAACTCAAAAATACGCTGAAGCATTTTTTGGAGTGTGATCAACCCTTGGGGTAAAGTGTATCAATAAGGACTGATTTTTTAGCCGCGTCGACAAACGAACGAAAATTAAAAAAAAAAAACAATACTTCTGATAGAAAATAGAAAATCACGAATCCTTTATAAATAACTAAGGTATTACTGGATGGATATTTAAAAATTGCCAAAATTCTTGAAAATATCACAAATGATATATCTTGATAGAATAATTATACGTGAGTAATTTTACAATTTTTCACTAAATAATTGAATAGTTATAAACGTAGGAATTTAACACGATACCTTGTGGGAAAACAGCTGCTGCAGATGTTCACGATTGCGAAAGGAATATAAATAAATCAACTACAAACTCTGGAAACATTAAATCATGAAGATTAATTACGCTATATTTTATTTGAATAAACTGCGTAATCCCGTTTGACAGATAATTCATAAATTAGTGAAGCATTTATTTTAATATTGAATCAATCAGCGATCACTGAAAAGCTGTATTTATATATATTGAACTTATGGATAATTATTGATAATAATAATAATTTCTAAACGTTTCAATCAAATGTACAAAATGAGTGCTTTTTGGTGAACAATTGGATGTACCGTCCACCATATAAAAATAACGTCGAATTTCATTTCAATTATTATTGAAAGTAAAAAAATCACATTTCTCAGTATTAATGCAATATGAAATCATCTATTTGTAAGATTAAACATCTACGACGTGATCTAGACTTGTAAATCCACGAAACAGCGTTGCATTAAGTCACGTGTAAGAATAACATTTGTTCGTTTCTAAGTCTACACGTCTGCGTGTAAAAAATAATGCATATAAAAATAAAATCAGAAAACCGTACGACGTGCCAAGAAAAACGTAATCAGAACGAAAATACCAAAAATAATAAAACACGGTAAAACAATCAATGATACATTGGAGGCCTTATCAAAAGTGACGAAAACCTCCAACGATTGATAATTCTGTCCTCATCGTCCAATTCTTAAACATAAATAATTGTAATTCGATACTTTTCCTCTTATTTCAGTTCACGATACTCCCGAATACTAGATGTTACGTTTTTTTGCATATCGCCCAAGTACGAACGTATAACGATATAACATTCGAAAGGAAGACGCACAAAGCGATAGTTTTCGCGGTAAAGTGCGACGTTTATACGGCACGTGTGCGTCCTCGCCACCTCTCAGCAGAGATAGAAAATCCGTCGTGTCTCCGCAATCGTCGACGTCGCAAGTACACGTATTATATATACTCGCCTATCAACGTTCTACGTCCATACGAATAACCGTTTTAACACGTGTGTGTATACCGATGACGACTTAAAAATTCAAGGGCCCGGAGCGCAAAGCGCGTGGATTCGTAAAGTATTTCCGGTTGCTAGTTTTATGCCCGCGTGCCAAACCGCGATGCATAGCGCTAACTCTTTGTACCGTCTACGGCTTCGCCTCTAGATTACCTCTTTCTCTATATTTTTATATACGCGTTTAAAAGTGATTTCGAAGACGAGGACAAGTGCGAAGACGGATCACAAAACACACGAGTGAACCGGAAGCCAACTTCACGTTGATGTAACCAGAGTCGTGGTATAGTTCTGTTAATAAAAATAAGGTTCGAATATATATATATATATATACGCTTATATATGTAAATGCAAAAGTGTGTATCGATGCGATGCTCGTTAGACCCGCTTGCGTAACCCGGGACGCAAACACGATGATGTTCGCGAATTTTCCATTTACACGGGACGAGGTATACGAACCCACATTCGTATTTATATGTACACATCTTTGGTCCAAGATCATGCACGTGTTAGTGCGTACACACGTGTCTTCATACGCGCGTGTCAGTATTCGCCCAACGTACTCGCTACGAAATTTGACAATGACGCAATGATGACGCCAAAGATCGGCGTATGAAGCAAGAATGTTACATCTGATATTACTAAAAAATGTTTATTTTATAAATATATTATATCTTATTTTACAATACAAAAAAGCGAAAATATTACATCTCATATTACAAAAATCTGAAAATATTTCAGAAATATTACATCTCGTATTACATCTTACAAAAATATTATATTTCATCTTACAATACGAAAAAGCAAAAATACTACATCTTATTTTATAATACTAAAAAGCAAAAATATTACATTACTTTCTTGAATTTTTTTTTTATTTAACCCTTCAACTGCCACGCTAAATTTCCGGCAACCTTCTTCATTGGACATACTGACCATCATTAAGACACGACACTTGACCTGCAGATCTGCAAATCGACGCAGCACCTTTTTCTTGCAATTTGGACAATAAAACAATCTCAGATTACTCAGGCTTGTTAAATGGGGCGCAATATATTTTTCAAAATTTGAACTAATTCGTTTTAGAAAAATTACGCTCGATACATTTTACAGAATTGTGCAAAATTGATTTTACTGCATTATACATCATTGATCTTATAGGATTATAGAGAGTTCATTGTAAGTAATTTTATATATTTCCAGAAACTGAATTGTATAAGAGTTTTTGTCCATCATTTTATTAGTTACAAAATACAAATCTAATTTCACAGGATTCTCCAGAAATCGTCAAAATGGATTTAACAAAAACTTCTAAAACTAATTCTGCAGCATCAATTTTACAGCGTTTTACAGAATCCTAGAGAATATTTTCTTATACGGATATAGAACAAACAAAAATACCAGCAACCATAGCACAAAATTTTACAGAATTAATTGTGTCAAACATTGTCAGTCTATTTTTTTTAGAATATTCTGCTTAACTTTGCAAACCTCCTGTAACAGAATTTCACCAAGTTTCCAAAAATCCATTCTACAAAATCACGTTAATAAAATTTCGCATAATTAATATTCTCAACAAACTATCTTTAGTACACGTTTCCCACGCCATGATTATAAATCACACATGTACGAGAAATAGTAAACTATAAATAAGAAAATGAGCTACTCGCAATTGTTTCAATTCCTTTATTCTCAGTTCAAGCTCTGTTCGAGAAAGAACAAACACGTAAGTACAAGGGACTGACAAAAAGGCGATTTTTTAATACATACGAAATGGTCTCCTCGTGTCTCGGATGTCGAAAATCTGCGCATCGGATTTTACATGACCAAACCATTTAGAATTGACGAATGGAATTGCGCGTTACTCGCAGATCGGGGTTGATGAGACTTGGCATGGAAATTGGTAGAGGGAGAAAAATAAGGAGATATTTTTCGTCGCAGAATCGGTGTTTATAAATGAAAGTAGTATTGCAACCAATCGTGCAATCGCAAAATCGCGAGAAATGTGATGTTTATAGAACTTGTTTACCTACGTGCGTATGCCACGTGTATCGTTTATTATCATCATTGTCATCACCATTATTACTATTATTATTATTATTATTATCGTTATTGTTATTATCATCATCATCATCATCGTCATCGTCAGCTTCATCATCATTGTTATTATTCAAAGAGTGATTAGCGAGCGATTTAGAAGCACGAGTAGTCTTAACAGTTTGTTCTGAGGCATAGTCAGGGTCGTCGGAAGAGAATGACGAATGGACACCTGCACGGATTGCATACACACGTGGCGTTTACACTGATCCCTCCTCCCGAGTAACGAGTTACATCGAGAATCTCTCCTTGCACATTAGGCGCACCTCTAACTCGCACAGCTCGCAATAAGGCGCCATTTCGATCGGGTCGTTGCGTATGTACGTAGACGAACGGATGTTTATGTATACGAACGTTTATCGCAATTGCATACCAACGGGATCAGGGGTAATAGAATAGTATTATATTTTCATTGATGATGATGCCTCTGTGGTATATGTCACTGTAATAGTCAACCCACTAAGGCGATAAGTCGAGGCAATACTTCAATTACGCGTACTATAGTTGTCTTGATGATTTACTGATCATTTGCTGGGAGCAGATAATTCATCGCACTAATTTTTGGAAATTGACTGCCAAAGGCAATCCAGACTGTTTATACGAAACAGCCTAATCGCTCGATGTTGATGATGTAACATTTTCTGAATTTGGGGCAGATTAATGTCATTCGTTTTGCAAGTATGACATTAAACTACAAACATTGTTTTCTAGAAAAGTACAAAAATTGTATTCTACAAAAGTACAAAAATTGTTTTCTACAAAAATTGTTTTCCCATTAGTTACCGTGTTAAATTCATATGTTATTGTAACAAGAAATTATTTGCTTAAAAATAATCAAATAAATGATGTGTTATTATTCTACCAAGAATTATAATTCGCTGGACTTTCAAGAATTTTTTCGCGATTTTTTAATATTTATCCAGTAATTCCTTAAAAGGGGAAAAAGTATTTACTCGACGCACCGAATCGTCTTCATCTTTCAAAATAAAACTTCTATTGCGATAAAGAAATATTTCTCTCGTTTCCTCCTCCCTTGTCTTCTTCTCTACTCTCCTTCAAGAAACAATGATCCGGTAACGGGATCAGTGCAAAAAAGCGATAACAGCCTACCAGAAATAACAAAGCTGTACAACCGTACTCTCGATTCACTTTCTTTTGCTGCGCATCTACATCCCTGCTGCGCATCTCCTTCTACATTTTATTACGTTGCGATTCCACCAAACTGAACTTCGATAACGGCCAATGCCTCGATCGTGTTTTATTGTAGATTACACTGTGGCTATCTCGCTGTGAAGTTATTTGCAGGATGTTATTTACGTTTGTGCAATGTACGTTAACATCGAGTGCGCAATACGCGATAATGACACTTTAGGATAATTAATTTATGCATTATAAATTATGTATTATAATAGCCTATTCGCGCAATTGCATTTCGCAACGAAACGGAAATACCCAAAGAAAACTTTATTGACTGATTATCAATTTTCTTACGGTGTATTTGTGTGTACCATCAAAAATTCAAATTTTGATTTTATATTTTGTTTGATTTCGTTTGGACTTGCCAATGAAGCACTAATATTATTTGTCATACAAAAAAAATGGCTTTTCTTTAATTTTGTTTGGTTTCGCTTGGGTTTCCCATTAAAACTCAAATTTTATTCGCTTCAACTTGAACATCACGAATTTGATATTCTTCTCAAACTCCTCTGCTCGGGTAAATACGCCCGAGCTTTACTGATAAATTATCGGTCGATCGTAAAAGCATGCAAGGCCAAAAAGTTGCGATTCGCAATGTCGTTGACACCCACCGTTTTTTTAATCGTATAGATATACTCGAAAGTATATTACAGCCGTGACATTTGGCTGATTGGATTAAAGCCACGGCACACCTCGCGCGTTTCCACTTTGATTTCTCTTCATCGAGTCTTGTGATTCCTTTATCCTCGAATGGGTCGTGTAATTCAGTGTTAAACCGCGAAGTAAACGACTCATTTTTATTCCGAGAAAGACACAAAAAAAAAAAACGATGAGCAGGTTCAAATATATACACTTATTTGTGTTGAAAATGCGAGTGGATGGGTGACTGCTGCACGCTTGTCGATCATACAAAGAACAACGAGTATAATCCTGTTGCACTTGTATCCCGAGGGTAACGAACGATATTACGTTGGGTGACCGTACAACGAATAATACGCATCGCGACTTTTTCCAATGACGAAAGCGACAAAAAAAAAAAGAAAGTCATCGAAATGACGAACAGGAAAAAAACATACGCAGCAGATATCGATGAATCCGTGAATCAATATTGAAAAATAATAAAAGTCGAACAAGGCCCGAGAGTTTGCGTTGAATGAACTGTTTTTATCGTCAATTCTCGCGAGGAATTATGAAAGGATTTTTTTTTTTACTTCTCATAACACATCAGTTGATAATGAAAAATAGGTATTTACAATTCGGATCGTTCGAGAATTATTTATGCGTATTTGTTCCATGAAAAAGTATAATGTCGCAAATATCTTTGTTTAACTACTTTTATTAATCACCTACGTTCGGTAATTTTTTTTTCATTTTTCAACAGCTGGAACAGAATTCCCAATTCTTCCGATAAGATCAATGATAGCAATGAATTTCATACGCATCCCTTCAAACTCGAAATTCATACTTACGTAAATAATATATTCGTCATTAGAATTCTTGGGGAATGAATAACGTGTATTTATTTAACGAAACAAAGTATTACAATATTTTTTTTCTTCGCTAGTTTTATTAATCGCGCACTGAAATTGCTTTTTCGAGGTTATCAACTTTTTTTTCCGTTATATTCATGGAATATAACTGTTTTCGAATAGTTCGAATAGAATATTTGATTTTTTTCGATGAGATCGAGGAAAACTTTTTTAAAAATTATTATTTTTTATTCAATTGATTTCTTCCGCAAGGATACGTGTGCTGGTAGCGTTTGTTCCCTTCCACCTATTCCGTTCCATCGCTCCCTGTTTCTTTTCCTGTTTAATACCCTAACAGAAGGAGATTCGCCCGAAATCGGCTTCCCGCTGACTGGTCGATGCGCCAGCCAAAGAATGGCTGAACGGTCACCGATCCAAGTATCAGCCTCGTTTTATCGTGTACGTACTAAATTGCATTTTCAAGGTTTTCTTTTTTTTCGTCTTGTCTATAGACTACGCATTGTGGAATCGTTCGAACAAAATGTTTGGTTTTTGCAATGGGATAATATAATAGGACAATATGTAATATATAATGATGATGATAGGAATTCTGTTTCGAATGAATTACAAATAAATTCTTATAATTTATCCGAATATTATATGCAATTAATTAATAATATAATAATTAAATAAACCAATATTTGTTTAATAACAAAATGTTAGAATATCTATGCTTTTTTAATTTATTTGAGTACCCAATAAATTGCACTTTAAAATCCTTGTTTTCTTTCATTTCATTTTATTTTATGAACTAACAATTATTCTGTATTTTATTTTTGATTATACGAACTTCTCCTCATATCCGAAATCCTTGATAAACTATAATTGAATGCTGATTTCAAGTATGAAATCAGCAAATCAGTTGAAGAACAAACTACGAGTATTTAAATAACAAATAAAAATATCACATGATTTTTTGTTCTTTACTTTTATTCGTCATGAACTTTCAAGGTTGTTAATTATCTTTTATCGTAAATTTGATCGATTACGCATTTTCCGTGGTTATTTTCGATTATTGATAACGCTGGAATCGAACGTTCATTGTGTTATTAGCGAAAGTGAGATTTTTGCAATGATGATGAGATCGGAGATAATGATGATAATAACGGTGGGAGAAGTTGAAACTCGCGACGGAGTGTCGGTAGGTAGGGCCTTGGGCGGTACTGTCCTTGACTCAGCACAGTTACCCCGACTCGCGCGTTCGCGGCTGTGACGTCATTCTGCATAACTCGCCTAATTGCATCGCCGCTGCGGCTGCTGCTGCACCAGCCCCCTCCACACCGACTCCTGACGTTTGCTTCTCCCTCCACGTATCGTGTGCATGCGTGTGTGCTGTTCCTCTTTTCCCGTAGTCGATTCCCGACGTACCTTTTTTTTTTTTTCTTATTTGTTTACTTCGGTTTCTTTGTTTTCTGCCGTTTCTTTCTTCAACGTGTTGCAGCGAACACTCTTTATCCTCGAGGGGCTCGAGGATGTCGCCTTTCTTTTTTTCTCTGTCTACTTGCATCCGAATTCTAAATACTCCTCGCGATGTCGAATTTTTTTTACCGAAAAATACTTTTCTAAAAAAAAATCTCTTCGAAAAAATAAAATTTCTAAAAAGAAATCTCTTCTAAAAATACTTTACTTTTCTGAAGAGTACTACTTTTGTAAAAAAATCGACGAGATTTTTACTTTTTCTTTGTCTAATGCCACTTTTGATTTTGTGTCTTATTTTTTCTCCGCACTTTTTTTTGGTCGGGATTTTCCACATTTGGAATTTTAGGGATTTTTGATACTTCGACGATTGGTCACTCGGCTTAGGTTTTTCAGTATTGGAATTTTGCTCTTCCTGGGATAAAGAAATTATTTTCTCTTGCGCTTTCATTGTTTGAATCATCAATCATAAAGTTTCGGAAGATTTGATTCGCGAAGCTTACACGTACCACTTTCTCTTCAATCGTTTTTCTATAATTTTTAGTTCCCATTGTCGGAATTTTCAAGTGGAAAGCCAATAATGTATGAGTGTGAAGTATTTCATTGATTCATTACATATATATATCCGGTTCAACGACAAATCAGTTATTATAGGATTTTTTGAAATACTTAAACAGCAAGCTAAAAAAAAAGTTGTTTTCCCATATAACTCCCTTTGTATATTACTTGTGTAATATCGATAAAGTATTCACGCAATATAGATTTTTTAATTCGGATGGAATCTGGAATATTCTAAAATATAATCAATTAATCCTATTTTCATAATTAAAATATCGTCGCCATTATTTATTAATGACATTTTCATCAGTTCATTAATTAATCAATTAATTGCTTATTATTAAAATAATTATCAATTATCAAATGAATTATTTATCTCCTTACCCTCACACCTTCGGTTCTCCGGTTTGTCCTGAAACAACGATAATCTCAAATTCTTCCTTCGAAATTTCATTTCGACTCCTTCCGTATCTCATTCCTCTCGATTTTTCTTTATTTTATCATTCCTCCCCCTCGTCGTCCTAACCTCGTTTTCTCGCCTCTCTCTTTCTGGTACCACGTTTTTTTTTTCGCAGTTAAGGAGTAACATCTACTGCTCGTCTCGTCGTCTTCTTCTTTACAGGCTCCTCGCGGTCCTCTCACGGCCATCACCACCATGTTTGCCTCTCGCTCGTGACTCCGGATTGCCTTCTACCCGTTTCTCTTCTCTTTATTTTCTTTTCTCTTTTCCTCCTCATCGTCTATGTCTTCTCCCTCGTTTCTTGTTTCACGCTGCGCCTGGAGGGGTCTCTTGTCTCTCATCTTTTTCTTCACCTAAATCGTGCACCCTCGTGAGTAAACGAAGCTTCTTTGTTTCTAACCTAAGCGGACAATCCCGGTTTATTCCATCAGCCCGAATAAAAATTCTTTGCTATATTTTTCCGAAGATTCCTTTTTTTTTTATCCTTGGCCTTCATCGTCCTTTACTCGTTTGATGGCTATGGACGTGATCCTTCGACACTTGCCCCCGAAGGTAAACGGAAAGACGATCGGTGAAGGGACGCGGAGTGGTGGCGTACGATGCAACATCGGTAACGAGATGACCACTTCTCCGACTTCTCGTTCCTTCTACTTTTTGTTTTTTTTTTTTTTCTTCGTCAATCCTCTTTCACACTCGCACGAGCTTTCTCCCTCCAATCTTTCTACGTTCAACGTTTGCTCGTATTTTAGTGAGACTCAAGAAGCAACCGTGATGTCATAATTATATTCGCTCGGTCGTTTTATTAACGTCATTCACGGAGCGTCATTCCCATTTCCCAGAGCGTTGCACTCTTTCTACGTCTTCTTTACGACCCCCTCCCCTACCGAGAACCCCCTTCACCGACCTTAGAATCTTCTGATCGGATACGTGGTTCTCTGATTAATCGGACGTCATTGACGTCATTGACGTCATTGACTTTCCTCTTCAACGTCCGGTTTTCATTTTCTTTCTTAAATCATTATTCGTTCAATCGTTTTTGACGTAGAACGCAACTGCGCCAGGCGTTCCGATTGAAGAGAATTATGTTCAAATAAATTATACGAGAATGACGATTGAAAACACGTTCGTTTGAAACCGAAGAGAAAACTCGTCGAAGAAGAACGAAGACGCCGACTCATATTTTGATTTCCCGCGAATTACGGATTAACGCTTGGAGACGCGTTTAACCCAAACGAACCCAACGTATATACGCTTGAAGATACCGTCGATACGAGCAAACCCAAACCGATGGACGCTTGATAAAGCTTTTCGCCTAATCGTACGAAATCTTCAAGAAACATTTATTCCAATCGTACGAACGCCCGAATAAATCTATAATCCGTAACGATTATATAATTCTTTAATCTTAACAAACCTTTAATTCAAACTATGAATACAAATTATACTCGAAAGAATTGGGACTTGAGAACAAAAGATTAACCTAAAGAATAAACGAATCCTAAACGAATGAACTTAAGAAACTTAAGCGCTTGACAATCATTTTAACCCAAACAAATCCGCGCGTGAATGAACATTTAATTCAAACAAATTAAAAAATATTCGCTCTTGAAGGAGCGTTTAACCCAAATAAATGAAAACGAACGATCAATTGAAAAAACTTCAAACCCAAACAAACGCAATAACATGAGCTGCCAATGGAACATTCCACACAATCGAATCCGAATAAAAGAGCATTTAAAAAAAAACATTTAACTCGAACAAACCTCTAGAAATTAAGCAATAAAATATCTTCAAACCCAAACGAACCCAATCACCGAACCCAATCACGCGACTTTCTAATTGGAAATTCAACCTGATCAAACCCAAATAAACGAGCACTTAAATTAACTCAGACAAAACGAGCACGCGAGTTTACTTTAACCCAAACAAACGAGCCCTTGAAGAATCTTTGTCCGATTATTGCAGACGATAAGTGCGAACCAGCCAAAGAGACCGAGTCAAAATGCACGGATATTATTTATCGTCCGGGGCGAAGTTTCGTTTCGTAGATTTAATCCGACAATACATTTGTCCTCCCGGAACTCGTTTACTCTCGATCGTTACTTTATTTTATTAACACTCGAGATACGGCTCCGGATCGACGAAGGACAACGGGAATAATAAATGGTCATGGGTGATGCAGTTTCCTTTCTTTCATTTATTTTTTATTTCTTTTTTTCTTCAACGATTACACCAGGCAAAAAAATGCATCGCGCGTTATGTGCAGCATGGGGAGAGCCAGACGCGTGACCCTGGACGATACAGAGGCGCACCTTCAACCCGACGAGTTCGAGAGATATAATAAACGAACGAAAAATAATAAAAAAAACGGGTACTCGCACACACGCGTACGCATGCGCGCGGGCCCACAAACACACAGAAACACACAGGAACGAAAGTGAGAGAAAAAAGAACAAAAAAAAAACAGAAGCGGGAAAGAAACGAAAAGAAGACGAAAATATAAAAGATTCGACCCTGGTGGTATAAGTCGTTGCAGGCACGATTGCAACGTCGTGTATTATATAGCAATACGATACAGACGCGATCGAAACACGCCGAGTGAATAAACATACACACGGACACAGACAGGCAACACAGGCAGGCGCAAAATGCAGGCGCCTTCAACCAAGAGTCATCGACTCGTATTCGGCTTGGCCTTCGACTATTAGTGACTCGACGACGGTCGAAAGACTCGCACGGTCCATCAGTAACGAAAAAAAATATATATATATAGAAAAATAATATTTTTTTTTCAAATTTGATTTAGCTCGTGTACGGATGTACACATATCTTGAAAAGTAATGACACGTAATATTCAATGGATTCTTGCATCATCTGCCTCTCCGACGATTATCGATGCTCCGATTTATCTGGGAGTCAACCGGTAATTATAAATAGTCGATATTTTCGAATCGAAAAATTCATTCCGTAACAAACTGCGATTAATACGAGCCAAAAAAAAAATGTTACGAAATTTTACGAACGAAAGTGGTGAATAGAAGTTGGATGGATATTCGAGGTGTTACCGGATGGACAATCGGACAAAAAATTCGTCGAAAAAGTTATTAATGTTATTGATTCGATCGATATTTTCATTTTGATTCAGTCGATATTTTCGAATCGAAAAATTCGTTGCGTAACAAACTGCGATTAATAGGTGGCAAAAAAAAAAAATGTTACAAAATTTTACGATAGAAAGTAGCGAATAGAAGTTGGATGGATATTCGAGGTGTTACCGGATGGACAATCGGACAAAAAATTCGTCGAAAAAGATATTAATGTTATTGACTTTTTTAAGTATCCGGTTGATGTTGTTCTTTCAGCAATAAAGGGTACAATGATTTCGATGACTGCAAACGCCGATTGTCTGCCCTTGGAAACCGTAGGTTCGTCGTCGAGACCGGCCTATCCTTTCGACAGAGGACGCCTTGTTTTCACATTGGTAGGGACACCCCGAGAGGAGATCCAGCGAGGGTTCGACCACCGGACAAAGTTTAGCGAGTAACCAGAGCTCTCACGAGCATTCGAACTGAGATTTCTCTCCGTCTCTCGCTCCCTCCTCAACCCCCTCCCGCGCCAACGCATGCTCACTCTTTCTCTCTCGACTTTCCGATCCTCCGATTCCCTCCGTTCGCGGATCATAATAAAATTTGTTCTCTTCCTCTCTCGGAGCATATATGCATGCGCGCGGAGGTTCCCGAGAACCTGGAGCAAGGAGAAAGAACGCGGGGCGGAGGGACAGAATAGGTGACCTTGACAGGCGCAATCCTTTAAGAGAGTCGCATGGTCAACGTTCCAGGGACCTTCGGTGAGGTTCTTTTCTCATCTCGTTCGTCGTTTTCTCATGGTAGTCGCGTACGACCAAACCATGAAACAGTCTTCTGTATAAATGGAAATACACGGATACTCTTACGTCGAGAACGAAAGTGATTTTTGGTAACGCGGTCGATCAGTGTTTACCGATGGTGACACAATGTACTCATGTATCAGGATGTGATATATTCCATTATACCAATTACACTTTTCGTCCCACTTTATCAATTATCTCAACGAAAAGTAACCAACGTAGCCGCTGCTTACTTTTCCAGCGTTATCCGAATTTGAAAATTGTTCATCATTTGTACGAACCTTTTTAACAATCATACTCAACTGTGGGTAAAATTTGATACACTTTGACCGTTTAGAAATTGTGATATTCGTTATAAAAAATCGTCTCTTTTCGCAACTTCTTATACACTATTTTACCACTGAATATCTTCGATTGCTAAATGATAAAAACTTTTTAAATTTTTTATGCATTCACGTAATTTTATAAACAATTATCTTGAAAAAATTGCCATTACTGAAGTGAAAATTTTACTTTGCATATACTATTGTGATTGTGGTGCAAGAACGTTTTTAAACGAACTCGAGATACCGGAAAGAGGAAGGTGGAACGAGTCACATGGGGGGAGGGAATTGTAAAAAAAAGGAGGTTAAGGTCCATAAAAAGAACAGCACCCTGTACGGCTGGACCTATATATAAAAAAATATATTTTATGCCATTATTTATTGCAAATAAGCTCTAATTATATCCCATGGAAGGAATGTATCGAATTACCAATCACTCTGTAGATAGCGGTTAAAAATCTACGTGTGGAGGCTATTTTTCCATCAAGCCACGAATTTAGTGGAAAATGTTTCAAGGAGATGTCAGACAATTATTGTTAGTGCACAGAAATAAGTCTCTGAGAGGATAATTATATTTATCGTTAGTATTACCATATATTAGGTGTACGGTATTATTAACCACATATATCCCATTATTAACTATATAATATAATTGTACTCTCAAAGAATACCATATATTTTTCTCTTTGCTTGTACGACCAAACCACTTATTAATGATGAAGCATCCTAGTTTACATCACGTAGCGTGCGCGTTTTTTTTTTTTTGTGACGTCTCCTCTGAAGTAGTTTTTAAGTTTCATCATATAATCTCTTCTCGCACAGTTTCGATCAGTTTCTTCCCTAATCTTTTATATTTCTTATCAACCAGCCATATCAATCGATGCTTCAGTTAAAATAACAATTTCTCGAAAATCCTATTGTTTGGCCCAACCAGACGCGTACACTGTCTTTACGTAATAAAATTCAATTTTCTTTATCCCAAAATTTAACATTTCTTTCGAACTTCGAGCAATTTTTGTTTGGACGTTGAATTTTTGAGCGGTTAAAATTTAATTAATTTTTTTTTTTTAATTATACATTATTTATACATTTCGTTCTATAAATGCAACATTGGAAACAGGACTAAATGAAATTCGTCACGTATCGGTGCAGGAAATATTTTTTATCTCTCGATCGACGTCCTTCTTACCCTGTGGAATATTTTCTCACGTTGTCTCCGTTCACCGTCAGCGTGGTGTATAAAACTTGACCCAAATTTTATACGGTGACCGTTATTTACGATCGATCGAAAAACTTACCTAATGCAGCTTCGAACGTCTATCGAATTACTATCGTTATTTCGATCCTTCGATTCAAGGCGAAGAAGAAGATGTACCACGTGATATATGAGTGTGAGAGAGACAGTCGAATTTTAAAAACCGCGGTTTCTCAAGTATTAATTAAACACAATCGATAATAAACATTTATAGTAAAATAAAACCATCAACATCGTTGACTATGAATTCTATAAAGAAACATGCCCGATTTGTGAGGTTATGTCACTTTTCTATGGGTTTTTATTTTCTTCGTAACTGTTCCACGTGGATTTCCAACGAATTTGAAATTACGACAAATCAACGACAAGAAATTGACGACCAGAGAGAAACAAATGAAGTAGAAATTGAGAGAAGGGAAGAGATGGGATGGAGAATGGATTTTTGCTATATTTGGTTTTTTCTTTTGATCTCTTTTTACTTTAGTTTGTAACTTCGTGAAATATAAAGAATATACGTACAAAAATGAATGACAAAAATCTATGCAAACACGTATCGTTTTATAATTAATTTTGTGCAACTCTTGTATCAAGCCTGAAAAATGGACGTTAAAAAAAAAAAAGAAAGCTCAAAGATTTCTTCGATCGTAATCGAAAAAAGGTCCGCCGGTCAAGCTTCTCTCCCGTCTGCCTGAGAATATACATTTTGATACAAATACGCTAGTACATCGAGAGCTCAAACGTGGGGTGAAAAGAGGAGGAAAAAAGAAGAGTATAGGACCGAAAGTGGCGTGCGCCGGGAGTGCGAGTTGAAGTTCAACGAGGGTCATTCCTGAGTCATAGACCGGACGCCCGTGACTGCTGGTTCGGGGCTGATGTGCCCGCACCAACAGCCACCCAACCAGCGAACTATTCCATAAACTTCCGATGACGAATTCCACTGGGATAACGAACTTTCAAACTTCCTCACTTTTCTTTCACCAGTAAATCCCGAAGCTTTTAATTTCACAGCCACTCATTAAACTCAAATATCACTGTTTTGTATTTAAAAAAAAATCGTTCATTTGTCGTTCTTAGCAAAAAAAAAAAAAAAGTGCTATTTTTTGTTGTGAAAAATTGTTTTTTTTTCAGTATAGAAAAAGACAGTCAAGTGTTGTTTTTGAAATGATTATTTATGGACTTTACAAAAAAGTGAAACGTTTATTTTAACGATTAATTTATCAGCAATAATTGCAAAACTTAATACATATCGAATTTTTCGATAGTCATTGATAATAATAATGTGATGTCAATTCACTAATTAATTTTATTAATCGAAAATGTATTCGGTGAACCGTTGAAACAAATGTACAATGAATGACAAAACCTCAGTTAAGCACATGTCAATGTATCGAATTTGATTTCAATTATTAAGAAAATTGGAAACTTAATATTTTCAAGTGTTAATTGATTATTCAATTAGTTATTTATGAGGCGAAACTTGTACGAGATGCTCTAGGACTTGAATTTCCACGATTCCCTCATTTCGGACTAAGTTTTTTTTGACGGTCCTTATAGTTGCTCAATAAACAACCGACATTTTCATACGATTCAATATCTGCACGATAATACAAAAAAATACGGTTTATAATAAAAGTAATATAAAGTAAAAAAAAAACAAAAATTACATAATAAAAAATAAAAAAATGAATAATAAATAACAAAAAATAATATAATATAAAAAATAAGGCTTATAGCAAAAATAATAACTTTATCGCCGATAATAAGCCAAGGTAGCTGACAAACGACGATAGTAAAAGTCAATCAATGCGAATAGTTGCTTCTCCATCGAACAAGTACGAGTGAAATTTTTTGTCGTCAATTGATCCAAGCTCGATCCTGCGATGCTCTTGCTTATTGCATAGCACGTTGGATCCGTCGCTAATAATATACACATATACACGGATCCATAAAAGCTCCCAGATATACATAACGTATATACGTATAGACATGCATATGAACTGCGACACACGCTCGCAGGACATCGGAATGTACCGGAAACGCGCACTTACGCAAGTGATGCACAGGCCAGGCAATGTGCGCGGCCAGTCTATAACAAGTCGAGAATACGTTATAGGGTCGAGAATTTATATACATAAATTTATGTCGAGAAGGGAGAGAGAAAGAGTGTGCGGAAAGGTTAGAGGGAGGAATGAAAAGAGTTTAGCCTGCCAAGTTGCGTAGAAAGGGAAAGCACTTGGATAAAGTACTTTCAGGTACTTTGTTTCTGTTCTTAACCGAATACCTCATTAATTATTTTTTTTCTTTTTTCCTTTAATTCGAGGAAACATCGATTTCTATTACCAATTATTATTCATTTCTTCTTGCGTTTATTTTTTCAACCGCTATGTCTGTATCGCCAGACTATTTTCTGTGATTCTTTGCAGCCCCTACTCGTCCTTAATGATACAATAATACACAACGATCAACGCCAGCGTTTCCAGCCAGAAAGAAAATCAAAAACGTTAGAGCAGTTACCAAAAACGTTGATGCAATGGCTCATCGTAATTGTGTGAATTATGCAAAGCGAAAGAAATGAGTCCATATAGAAATTCACAAAAAAGTAACATTTAATATCTCGTTGTTAATATTGATTTTTTTCGTGTTCGTTTTTGAATATTGATCGCAATTAATATTCAATATCAAGTATAAACTTTCATTTAAATGATTACCATTAAATCCGGAGGTTAATTTGCTTTACAACAGGTACCTTTATAGGAATGTTCAGCTTTTGAAACCAGGCCCTTCAGTCGTTATATTTTACAGCCCCTACTGAATTCTCTCTTGTCCTTGGATTATCCAATTTTACCACTGGAATATCCTAGAGAACGAGGCGTTGCATGAGCCTGTGCTAGGCATGGATGTTAATACCCATGCCAACATGAAATTTGATCGTCAATAAGATTAATGCATTTTCATGGTGGAAGCTTCATCGTCATGAATGAAGTTATTGGTATCTCTCGAAATGGCAAAACTAAGAAACGAAAAAAGAAAGTGTACGCGAGTGTCGAATGAGAGCGCTACCAAGTATATACCGCTCTTAACTTTGTAATTGGAAGTCGTAGATTCGATTCCGATGTTAGCCAGGAACTTATATCAAGCAATACGCGGTTTTAATTAAATTATTATATATGCCAGTAGAGTTATTCGAGTCGCGTTTCAAATTACTTTTAATGAAAAGAAACGCGCGACGAATTTTTCTTCAGCGCGGAATACCCGAGTCCGCAAATGGAAAGGCAAAGATAGGTAGGTTTCACGTTGCTACACACCTTTCTCGCTCGTGGTATCGGCGAACGATAAGCTCAGCTGTATGTCAATGACTGTTGCATTATTCTCCCCTCGTTGATAACCAACAAATATAGGTGACGAGAATACGATAACAATAATTGAAAGAGGAAGACAACGAGAGGCGTGAGACGAATCATCCAACCAGCGAGTACCACGCAACAAACGGACCTTATCAGATCATTCTTCATAACGAATAACTATTGTTTTCTATCACATTTTTAATCGTTTTGAGTTCTCCATCAATAATTTATTTTTTTTTGTGAGTTCAGATAAAAACCCAAACTCTACCCTTCAAGCAATTGGTTGTCACGTGGCCATTTTCATCGCAAAGATTCGTCGAACACTTTGAAAGTCATTTTTGAAATAATATTTTTGAAAGAAAAATTGTAATACTTGAAAATAGCGCTCCAAAGAATAAAAAATGAATACCTAATCGAAATTTCTATCGCAAAAATAGATAAACTGCCATATATTCTCCTCGGCAAATTTAATTCTTACGATTCCAAAAAAAATGATATTTTGTTAGCGTCGACAATTTTGAACGCCTCGGACACTTTGAAAGTCATTAACAAAAAATAATTCAAAAATCCAAAAGATTTACTTAACCTTTAAAATAGAACTCCAAAGAAAACAAAATTAATAACCGATCAATAAATCTCTTCATTTCCTTCGCAAATACCCAAACCATAAAAACCCACCTTTATCTTCCCCTCGTCAAATTCAACGCCTACGATTATTCCAAAAAAATTAAATAGAATGGGGTACCAAACCGTAACATCGATTGACCAGAAGATTCAAAATTTTAATATTCCTAACCTACAAATTTCGCAAAGCTCATGCTAGCAAAAGCTTACACAGAAGACAATAAACGATATCCAACATTAACACTCCACTGTGTGAACATTTCGGAATATTAAAATTCGAAATTTCGAGGCTTCCGGTCAATCGAAGTTTTGGGTTTTCTACCCCACGCGAACGAAGTTTCGTCAAGAGTGACATCTGGGAGAGGTCGAAAAGCAGCAAAAATTAGAACTTGAGAATTCAAGGGATAGAGTAGGGGAGATGACGGTGAAGAGACGAGGGGAGGCGGTCGGTGGCGGCTCGCGGCGGCGACTCCCGACGCCGCTCTGCCTTGAACCTCGCGGACGGTGCATTGCCCGTCGCTCAAGGGCGTCCGCCGATTTCTCCCCCTCTCATCCCCACCATGAGGTTCTTCCTTCGTCTCGGCGTCCCGCGCCTCGTATCGCGCCGCGAACGATCCTCGCACACCCATTCCGCTGTGGGCATTCTAGTATCATTTTCCGTCTCGCTCGGTATTCCCCTTTTCTCCGCTTCGTCCCTGCCTAGTGATCTCGTCAGCCAGCTGCAGCGATATCGCGAGAATGCGGGAGTGAAACGGAATGAAAGAGCATTTGGTGATGGGGAAAGGGGCAAAAAGGAGGACAAGAGAGAGAAAGAGAGAGAAAAAGAGGGAGGGAGGGCCGCCCTCGCGATCTCTGGCCCGACCCAACCCGACCCAAACCGGAGTTCCTCGATTCGAGGGCGATACACTCGTTTCTCTTTGATACACGTTTCTTCTTCTTCCTTTCTTCCCGTCCTCTTTCGTCTACCGGGACAAAAAAATGTTTGCTAAGCTTTGGGAAAAACGAGGCGGATTATTATAAGAATAATTGGATCTTCCACTGTGCGACAATAGCTTTCGTAATTTGAATGACTTTTTTTTCGAAAGTTGGATCGATTTTGGCGGTCAATGCAAATTTCGTAATGATTTACGAAGAATTTTACGTTGAGGGATCACGTTTTTCAAAATTCCGTCAGTTCCTACCTTTGCTTCTAGTTCGTCCCCCCCCCCCCCCGCCGCCGCTCCGCGATCCCGAGACCAGAGTTCCCCAAAACTCGTCTCGCGGGATGACTGCGTCCTGGAAATCCTAAAGCTGCGCTTCTTTTTTCTGACCCCCCGAATATCTTAGTATCGACGAATATAATTCTGAAGAGAAATTGCCGAGGCCATTGTTCGTAACTTCTCGCTATTCGTTGAAGAAAGTATCGAGAGTATCGTTGATGTATTTTTAATCGTGGTTGAAATCGCGATTGATAAACGATCTAATTTTACTTTGTCGATATGAATCTTTCGTCCTTGTCATTGCGGGATCCAAAAATTCCGCGTTCGTTTTCCTTTCATCCCTTAGCTTAAGTATTAATGCTTTCGAACATTTTTGGATCCCACGAGGAAACGGACGAAAGATTCATATCGATAAAGTAAAATTAGAAATACCGTTTATAATCTTGTTTCAACGAATACGACTTCAACGTAATTTCAGGCTAGATGTGATTTGCTTATGAATGTAAGAAAAATAAAAATCATCGAAACCCAAACATTTTATTTTTCCAATGCACCAAAAAAAATGAAAAAAAAAAAACTTTTTGCTATTACATTTTTTTAGCGGTATTTTTGTTTAAAGTAGAAAAAAATACTTTTTACTTTTTATACTTTTTTAGCGGTTTTTTTTTCAATTAAAAAAAATACTTTTTACGTTTTCAAAAAAAATACACCTCGATCGCCACTGTCCATTTTTATAGCACACAGCGAAAAACGTGACGAGCGATGACGGTGGTGCGTCACGTGTACGAGAAAAAAAAAAGACGATGGGTACACGTGTGCATTTTCACTTGTTAAACGCTTATGGAATTAACGGGGCGAATCACGTTGATGGTTTTATTGAGCCCGCTCGACGATCTCGGCTAATTATATTCGTCGCTTATTTACTTCACTTTCGATGAGTCAATCAAACTCAGATATTCTATTTGTTATATTGTGACAGGTGAAACTTTGATATATATATATTTTGTTGGTCACGATTCACGTTTTACGTTGTGCCGGATCACGTGAAACTTCGTGCTTTCAATGGAACGGCGACAAATAAAGAGGGATGGTTCACAGGCGACACTTCAAGGTTTTTTTCCCCACAACCCACTCAAACTCAAACCTTTAAATTCGTTTTATCATTTTCCCCAAATGCATACGAACATTTTCGAACAAAGAAATCGACAAAAAAATAAACCAAAATAGAGAGCAGTTAAAAAAAATATCTAGAAAACGAAAAGCATTAAATTAAAGAAAACAATAGAAATATAAACATTGAAATATAAAGAAGAATTGAAAAATGTTTGAATTGTTTGTATCAAACAAATAAAATACTACAAAATAAACATGATAAAAAAAATAGGCAATTGAGTATCAGGAACGAAGAAAAGAAAAGTTCGTAAACGATATTACATTGTATCAAATTGGATTTCGATAAATTACATCAATCGAATACACAAAATGCACTGAAAAATTTTCGAAGTAGAAATTTTAAGAATACATATGTCACTTAAAAACATCACAAAAATAATATTGTCGGACATATGAAAGGTGAAAAATATCAAATAAAAGGAAACATGAAAACAAAAAACTTTAAATTAAAAAGAAGAACAAAAAAACAAAAATATTGAATTTGCAACAGATCGAAAAATTGGAAAACTCAAAAAAGCAAAAGCATAGCATAGAATGTTACATTCTATCACATTTATAGCGAGTACGACATATTTTTATGATCTCTCATTATCAGTAATATTTTTTGGGTAATTTGATACCAAGATATCAATCATTTCTACTGGCTCGCGTAGTGATCTCCGAAACTCATCAAAAACATGCAAAAAAAAGAGGGCAGGAGAGGGAATTCCTTTTGAGAGAGGGAATGCAGGAGCTATTTTGCCGATGCTGATTCTCTCTCTCCTTCGACCGGTTTTCCAGGTCGCGGCTGCAGGTATATCATATGTATATGTGAACATTTCGAACTCTTTTATACATGCTGTACGTTTACTACTGGTCCATATGAGTAACTTGGACCTAGTCCTCGAAGTCAACTACAAACTTGGAATTGTCTTCAAAATTGCCTTACCTTGTCGATAAATATACCGGATGACAATTATAAATTCACATAAAATTTGTTAAATCCGGTGAAAAAATACATTTTTCAAACGCATGCCAAAAAAAAAAAAATAAAACGTTCTGGGAAAAATGGGGAATTTTATTTTGAATTGAGTGGAATAAATATTGCTAAATTCCATTAATGTAAAGCTTGGATTTTTTAAATTCAAGTATTGGCTTAATTAAAAAAAAATGTTTACCTTTGTTACGGGATGATCCTTACAAGGTGACGAGAATTTTTTAATCGGTCGGAAATTAATGAGACCCCATCGAAAAACAAAAACATATTTTTTTCTGCATTATTTCAACGTTTTCGAAAAAAAAATTGAGCGTTCCAGAAAATTGAAAATTCGATTAAGGGTTGAAGGAAGATAACTAAATTCTATATACAAAATACTCGGAGGATTACTGTTTTCTAAAACTCGTTTGACGACAAAAAAAATGATTAAGTGTTTCATATTCGCTATTTCATTACCTTCATTCTGCCCTTTAAAACGAAAATTAAATTACTTTGAGTGTAGTATTTTTTAAATTGACTAATTTTTCAAAGTTTTAATTTTCAATTATCTAATTTTTTATTATCTCGATGGTAGAATTCGCATTGACTAAGTTTTCAGTGTTTCCTATTAGATAATTAATTATTTCCTATTAGATTAATAGTTTCCCATTAATTCTATTAATTCCTAATTAATTAATTGATTAGATAAATACTTTTCTATTAAACGATTAATTATCCATAGTCTGCCAGAGTTTTAATAAAATTTTTTTTTCTAGAATGCCGCGTCCACCCAACTGTTAATTCCTTCTGAATAATCGAGTGTTCATAGAAACGGACACCAGCCGAATAACAGAATCAAGGATTCGATCCTTCCCGGAAGGAAAATACATTGATCATCCGCGTGTGTGTATTTCACGCTTGTACGATATATTGAATGTATATATCAATAATGGCAGATGCACCGAGCGAGTCATTTCGGATACGGGGTACCTCACGCCTTGGCTCCGATCCACCGCGGCGCCACTTTTTCTCGACGACCTTGGTGTTTCGACATCCCCGCGACGACGAACATAATCAAAGCGAATCGGCGACAACATTGCGCACACTATCCTATCTGCCATGGTGGACTATGAAAGCAATCGTGCTCGTCATTAATCTATCGACGAAGGTGATACGTTATCCAGATGCGAAAATACATTATTGGAACTTACGAACGAATGACGGAATTTCGATATCTTTAAGAGACATGCATTTTACAAAGCGAGCTTTCATTTTAACTCAATTGCAATTAACACTAATTTTAATTCTTTGTTCTTACAAAAATCAGTAATCCCTCAAAGTTTTAAAAAAGATTTTTTTTCAATGTATAACATTATACCCCAATAATCGTGTATTTAATATTAAATTACTAAATTTTATATTTAAATTTGAAGTAACACGTTAAAAGATTTTTTTTTTAATTAATAAAATTTCCATTCAATTTTTAATTAAACAATTATTTTTACAATCCATCTACGATTACTTCTATAATGCAGGAAACATTTTTTGTTTTGCTCCCACTTTTTATCAATATTTTTAATCATTGTACATTTTGCGAATGAATAATTTGTCTAAAGTGAAAAATTATTCACGCGGTGTATCAAAGTAAAAAAACGAAAGAAGAGATTAGTTATAATATAAATATATAAATATTAATACGGCCAGAATTCTTAGTACAAGCTTAAACTGGTTTTTTGAAGTCATGATTGTATTTTCATACAGTTTCCAATCGATATTAGCTACTATATACAGTGGATAATAAAAGTGTTTGTACACCGCTCGAAATTATTGTTAATTTCCAAAAAATAAATTGTAAAGAGTGATCCATCAGTCGACACCGTGTTCTTAGAAAATTTCGTTTTCAATAACACTTTTTTTAAACACCTCTATACATGGAAAATAATCCCTTAAAATTGTATTTATATTGCTGTTCAGTATTTTTTTTCGAAAGGCAAAAGTGACAAATGTTTAGTGAACTACAAAAATGAAGTAACGAAAGATTTAGCGTTTAAACTCAAGCAAATAAAAATCGAAAAGCAGGATGATCGATAAGGCATCTTCATAGGTTACTAAACGTTACAACCCCTTTCGGAAGTTTCGTAACGATGAATTTAGTGTACTAACGAAACGTTGGTAATTCAGCAGGATCACTCATGGCCATGTGTCTACAGACCCATAAACACTCGACTGATCACAGGTATATAGGCATACACGAGTGCGTATTACTTATGCACACAGACCGGTGCATTATGGTCGACTAGAAAGTGGGGACTTGGGGGGATAATCGTACCAACACGTTTCCACGCGTCTCGTCCGTCCGTGTCTGTGTGTGTGGGTTCCCTCGGTTTTTATCAAGGTCGCCCCCTCGGCTGTGCGCAAACACGTTGTGTATAGTTCCGGCGGTGGAATCGCGAGAGCGCAGCCATCATCAGCAACACTGGGAGGGAGGTGAAGCAACACAAAGAGCATTCCGCGAACAGCGAGTGAGGGAACCACGAGGTGGCGGTTAGGTTGACACGAGGCGAACCTAACCTCTGGAGGACGATCGTTCTTTCCGTGGCAGCGAACTACAGCAGTCACGGTTTAGTTACCATTATGAGGAAATAGAAGAAGACAGGAAAGAATAGGGTGTAAAGTACCGAGCTCATTTGAACGAGTTTTTCCTCAAAGTTAGTCCTCTAGCCCTCCAAGATATCGTATCAACCTACAAGAGACTATTTTGAGGTGGACTGATCCGTAGGTCGAGTGGTTAGAGAATTGCCAGCGAATCCGGAAGTACCGGCAGTACCGGCATAGGTTTTCCGTAGATTTCTTATGCCCGAGACAGGAATGTCACGGTGAATAGGATACAGAGAGGGAAAGTCAGCTGCAGGCGCAAGGTGATTACAAAGAGTAAGTAGTGGATCAAAAAATGGTGGTATAAAGGAAATAGAGGAAAAACGGAAAAAACAAAAGGCTCAGGTAAAACATAAAAACCCGCAAGGGTATAGAAAACTGGAGGAGAATTTAAAAAACAGTATTTTTAAACGGGCGAACAGCAATGAAGGTTTTGTCGTAATTGCGCAAACGAACAGCGTACCAACGCTTGCTATTACGGTCTTGAACTTTGCTCCTGGCCGAACGGATGTCTCGATGAAAGAAGGTTTCCTCATGTAACTCTTTTTTTTCCCCTCATACGAGTCAAATCGTTGTATATCGTAATGGGTACATTGTGGGCACTCGGTAATTGGCGCTGATATTGGGACCCGCGCGGTTGGATAATTTCTCGACCGGAATACGTAATGGCGAAGAAGATAGCTCGTGAAGATACGAGGAGAAAGGGAGAGAAAGAGAAAAGACGAGGGCCGGGGAGGTTGGATTCTTGGTTCATCGCACGTACACACCATCAACGCAACGGCAGTCCGCATGACACAAGAACCTAGCAGTGCAACTAGTTGCATAATCGCGTTGCATTGCCTCTCGTGTATGGGGCACTGGACATGCGGTAGGACCGGCGAAGGGGGGGTTAGTCGAGGGGGCCTCGAGCCCTGCGATGGTCAGGGTTGGAAGGGCGCTCGGGAGTCGAGACGTCTACAAATAAATCGGTGGAAGAGTCGGGGTGGAAGAGGGGAGGTCGAAAGCGAGAATAGTTTGGGAGGGGAAAGAAGAGGAAGAGAAGACAGCTGGAGGCCTGAAAGAGGGACTGGACGACTACGCGGAGGGAGAGACGAAAGGAAGGAAAGGCTGATAGGGATGTCGGAGGAAATGAACAAAAGAGACAAAGAGAGAAGGGGAAAGATGAGGATGGATCGATAGAATGAGAATAGGCGAGAAAGAGAAAGAGAGAGAGACGTCGCGTGGTCCCGACCTCGTTTATCGGGTCTCGCGATAGTGTTGTGATGCAGAGCCGTGCTCACTGAGACGAGAGAAGGTGCATCGTTCAACGAAGACGTCTATATACCCGTAGCGATCGGTCCGAGAGAGGAGCAACGATTATTTTACTCGTAAAGCGTCGGGGTCTGAGTCTAATGAGGGGCCGGAGAGGAAGAACAACCGCGAGCATAGGAGGGATGAGGGACGAGACGAGAAAGTGGAGGTTAGTAGCATCGGAGCGGTTGGCCGTGTGACCTTGTGTTTATGCGCCGACTGCGTCTGGCCTGATGCGCCAACGTGTCGGTAGTCCTTCCCTCCGCCCAACGAACCAATTATTAACTTACTCACATTTCAGACTACCAACGCACCAATACCACGTCACAACACCCAGCTATTCCTTTCTTATTTTCTTCTACGTCGTTGCAATTTTCCGATTTTTCGATACTTTCAATGGATATGTCGATGAGACAACTGGAAAAGCCCATTGGATTTTGCGGGGGAACTTGATGATCGGCATTTTGCATCATTATCGTCGAGATCACCAGAAAATGGGCAAATCCAGTTGGTCGAACGAAACAAAGGTCTTCGGGCCTGCTCGGGATAAGATGCGTACATGCATATTTATAAATAACCTCCCTTTTCTCGATGCACTTTGTGGATCTCGTACGTACGTATACAAAGACCCGAAGGACTGCGAGTGCGAACGCCCGAGGGCGTTCGTGACGAGGTGAAGATATTGTAAACGCGTATACGGATTATTATTGGAATGTTCGCGCTTGATTATTCTCATGTTGCGGCACTAAAACGGCCGGGCACAGTTATAGGCAGCAAGACCCGATGCATTGGCGATGCGAGACTTTCGGCGGATAGAAATCGAGCGTGGGCCTCGGGTTACTCTATAGGGAGAATCAACGTTTCCGTATTTGGAATTATTTGCTATCGGATCGATTGAATTTGATAAGCGCCCTGAAAGCGTTCAGCTATTCCGAAAATTCGATTGAAACTCAAATTTATTGTATAGTTTTAACATATATTGATCAAATCTAAGATCGAACGTTCACTTGTGATTATTGAACTCTTTGTTAAACTTTGAATTGGTTGGTTTGGGTTTGTTTTTAAAAACAGTGTACGCGAATCCTAAACAGCTAATTAACGAATTTTCATACTTGGAATTAATAATAATGTCATTTTTACTAGAAAAATAAAAAAATAGAGAACTTTTTTTCTTTTGAGAGCGAAGAAAAATGATAGGTTAACCTATAATATTTTATAATATAATATATTTATAATATATTATTAAATCATTCGTTTTTGTTTATTTCAGATTAAGCAAAATCAAACGCACCATCAGGTTCCCAGCGTTTGTAAGTTCTTTATGACGTTGCTTATAATTTCTTGAATCTTCATATCTATTTTCTTTATTCTTTATCTTTTTTATCTTCCTTTTTATCTTTCTTTAAATTGTATAAATTACAGTCGCTTCCCGCCATCTGTACGCATTTTTAATTAAATGTAAAACACAACTTTCTCAGTGTCCCTTTGTATAATGCTCCCAAACGCTTTTTTAATCAATCTCATCTATACCCGCAAAAGTAAAATGTTTAAATAATCCTGATTTCCAAGCCAAAGTCGGGATCCAAGATTTTCCATGGTTTCCCTGTATCTCCTTGTGAAATTACGTGCAATGAGACACGACCTACGGTTAGATGGAAACGTATAGCGCTACATACGAATGACCGTGGCCGACATTCTCGAGATTCTCCTAGAAACTGAAAATAGTTGCAGGGGATCAAAGTCCCAAGGGTCACCAAGGTCCAGAAGGGCTTAAGTCCATAAAAAAAAAACGATAGCTTGAACTGAATCATTTATGATATTTCAATGACTAAACTCGACGACTCGATAATAAATAAAAAATAAGATTTAAAAAACGCGAGGACGTTAAAAATATATAATATTTTACATTTACAAATCCTTTCAAAAATTACATATCTACTATTCTTATTTATTTCGTAACGTTACCTGATTCCGGACCTAATAAAATTAAGCAAATTCTATACAAGCCCGAAAAAAGCCCTAATTTGATTTTCGTTCGGAATAACATTACCAGCCATCAGAAGCAAAGATTACTCAGTCCAAGTTTTCGATTAATACTGATCGGCGTGTACGCGGAAGATGGCCGATGACTGTGCTGTATTTCCCGGTGTACTTCCACCGGTACTCACCAATGTACACACTCTTCGAGCTAATCACCGAGATTAGCTCACCTCTCGCTAACCAGTTAACTTGGTCATATTACATCAGCGAGGCACGATCGGACTCTCGATGATGCACTTTTACCAGAGTTTTATATTTTCATTTGCCAACCCTCGCCGCTATCTCTCTCTCTCTCTCTCTCTACTGATATACCTACAGGGTCTTTGGTATCTTCGTCGACGTCTGGTATCGAAATGAAGCACCGAGAGCACAACAGAGTCGGCAACGAGGATAGGCTGAAAAGGCTACGCGATGGAGGGATGATCTCACATTCGAGGAATGTGGTCCGAACGTTTGGCCTTCTCGTCCCGAAAGTGCATCGAGCTCTCGACGACGTCGCGCTTGCTCGACGGTGGCGAGATCGTTTTTTCTCTGCAACCCCCCTACCCCCTCCGAGGCAGGCACCCATACAATGCATAACCGTGTATTATATTCGTAACGAATTAACAACGTTCGTTTTGAAATTTTTATCACATCGTATGGGTATCGCTACAAAGTTGGACACGATTAATACCACTGTTTTAAAGCGTTCAGAGAAAGATAACGATCCGATGAAACATTAAAAATATGCAATCGAAATGATTTATCAACTCGAGCCCGCGAATTATTTCCTTTCTCTTTTTCTTTTCTTATCGATTATCAACCAAGACGAAGAATCGAACAAAGGAATCTTTGGTACTGCATTATTCTGCGATGCATATTTACAATGTGATTTCACCGCTATCGTTTATCAGTCGTGCCCCGTCGATTACACTGCGAAAAACTTTCCGACCCTCGTGACGCAACGTCTTCGTATGTAACATCAAGAAATCAATTTCGTTTTTTTTTTTGTAGATCTTTGTTCGTCGGTTGTACTGATTTCGAGTTTAACACTGTTGCGAGTATTCAACTTTTATTTTATTTTCATTAAAAATATACTAAAATCTACTTTAACGAACGTGATAGGATATATCTTTGATAGAGCTCAAAAAAAAACGATCATGTTAATTTTAAAAATCTCGACAAAAGCTTATTTCTTAGACCGTCGCACAGTCCTCCCTTAAGGGGATGACGAACATTACCACGTGACACGCGAGAGCGAGAGAAATAGTCGAAACGTTTAAAACCGCGATTTCTCAAGAATGAAACGTTTTCATCCAAAATGGCAACCAGGGGGCCCACGGTGCCATCGTCCTGAATGCACAAAACAAATTTCGTACCGATTGGTTCAACCGTTTCAAAGAATAGTGGTTTCAAAATTTCGAAGTGGACGGAGATCGCGTTCTCGGTTTCTCCTCGCGATTTCTCAAGGATAAAACATTATTATCAAAAATGGCGAGCAGGAGGTCCTCGGTGCCATCGTCCTGAATGCACACAACAAATTTCGTACCGATTGGTTCAGCCGTTTGAAAGAATAGTGTTTTCAAAATTTCGACGTGGACTAGTGGTCTTAAAATCTCGAATGAGAAAAGAAATATGAAAAATATACAAAGAAAAAAGTATAATGTTACGTGAAGGCTTAAAAACCATACATTTTCAACTTCATCGAAAACTGCATCGGATCGTCATTGGGAGGGCTAATAATAAGAAGAAAAAAAAGAAAGTGGTCCACGATCGAGCACGGAAAATAGTGATACCAGAGGCGATTCGACTGTGGTTCCCAGGATACGATCATGAAGGGTATGCGGGGGCGTGTTAGGCAGACGGCTCGACAAACACATCGGCGTGGATCTAGCGCGAGGCTGAGCGCTTCCATCGCATACAGGAAAACGCGCATGCGCGTGCAACGGGTGTGCGTTCTCTTCTGGTTTTCTGGCTGCGCATTAGCTATCCGATGTGTGTGTGTGTGTGTGTGTGTGTGCGTGTCGAGCGCCGTCGAGACTTCGGATGGTGTGGGAGGGCTATTTAACATTGGCAGCGTGCGAAGGAGAGAAAGATTGAGAGGGAAGAGGAAGGGGAAAGCGATAAAGAAGCAGAAGCTAACACGGCTTACCGCTTACGATAGAGCAAGGTGCAATGCTCGAAGGCAACACTCTCTCGCTCTCTCGATGAGGCTTCGGTTCGCGATGCACAAACAAGCAAGTCCCGGGGCGCGACTCGGCGGCCGGAGAGCGCCGATTCACCAGCCAAGGTCACCCGGGTAATGTCCTGATGCCCCCTAAGCAGGACAAATTCAGCGGCGCGCACGCTCCTTTTTTTTCCCTCCCGAACTCTCACCTCCCACCATTCGTTCTCCCACTTTAATTTCTGCCAGTCTCTTTTTCCCACCTCTCTCTTTCTTCGCGTCCTCTCTCTCTCTCTCTCTCTCTCTCCGTTCTTCTTTCATCCTCTTTCTCTTAGTCATCCTTTCGCTCTATCTCTTTGTGCCTCACTGTGTATCTCTCTGTCTCGCTTTCTAACTCTTCGCTTACTCTCTCATCTTTTGAACATCGAGCGTGAGGGGAGCGCGTGATTTTGCATATTTTTGATATTTTCTAAAATTTTTCGGTGCCTTTCTCTGTATTATTATTATATTATAATTAGTATTTTCTTTGTTTATTCCGATTTTTCTTTATGTTTAATTTATACGATTCAACTAAATAAGTTGCGTCGCACTATATTTCCCTATTGTGTAATACGTTCAACAACTTTGGGAGTTCGAACGGAAGGTAACAAAATGAAATTTTTGTTAGCTCTTTAAATTTATTTGCTCCATCGTTTACTAGAACATAATGCAGTTAATCGAATCGAATCAAATCTCTCTGGAAGAGTAAGATCCTTCGACTTTTATATAATTTAAAAATCTTCGCCCTTCTATATTTGGTCATTCGAACGTTTTCATCCTAACCCGAGAACACAGTCAGCTCGCAAACGTGATATGAACACGCACGCACACGGGCTGAAGCTTTTCATGGGCCTCGACGAGAGTGAGAAGGAGAATCGCAGGGATGGAAACGATAGCGTTGGCGAGAAGAAGAAGAACGCGGAGGAAAGCATTTATTGAACCCTGAAGAGAGTCAGCGCCCTCTTTGCCTCGTCGACAACACGATAAATGAGAACTTTCGCAGTTTCGAATTGGATATTCACAATTACGAATATACGAATTGAGACGATTTTCTCTTTTTTTTTTATTCGGAAAGAATGGACGATGAAGTCTTTTAAGGAATTACATAATTTTAGTGGCCTCAGTCTATTGGTGAAAGAGGTAATGATTCGCAAGTCAGAATTGGTAACGTTGACGTCATTCATTAATTGGAGCCACTGCTGCACTCGCGATTAAGTCCTGTATCGAAAATGGCTCCAACTGTCGATAGCTCGTTATCACTCCGTAACGATAGCCCCTTCCGGATACAGAAATAATTATGATATGTCCGGGTGGTTCCAACAAACACGGAATGATCGACGCTTTGGTAGAAATTCATTGGAAAGACTGCGTACATTTTTTATAACAACTTTAAGGCGATGTTCCATTCTAGAACTATAAATGTTGGCCGATTTTTTCAAATTTTATACAATATATAGATATATATAGATTAAATATATATATAGATTAATCAAAATTATAAGATCGATTTTTTTATAAGTGTCATTATGGCAGATACCAAAAACCAAAAATAATGTATTGGCGACTATTTGTAACCAAGTCAGTTTCTTGCGCTCATTTCGAAGTTTTTTATTAATTTTAAAATTCATAAAATTAATTTTATATTTCAGTCACCGGATAAGAACGAACGAAAAAATGGGAGACAGAGATTAATTGATTGATTGATTTATTTATTTATTAGTTATTTCCCAGTATTATAACTTTGAAGAAAAAGTTAGCAAGAGCGAGTATAAAAATTAATGAACATCGATAAAAATATGATGCGAAATCACAAAAGTAATAGAAAATAATAATGAATAATACATCAATAAAAAATAATTCAGTAATAAAAAACTAATATTAGATAATATTATTAAGTATCACCTAAATATTAACAAAAAAAAATTAGTTTAATTGTTTAAATCAAAATGCAAAAACGCCAAAGAAAATACACAATCGTGAAAGAATCAATGAATATACGTAAGACTCCTTTATGATGCCCATCACTACCCGATAATGGTATTCCTAATAATACTCAAAGAAATTGAAACGGCGAGGAAAAGTCAAAGAGAGAGAGCGAGGGAGAGAGAGAGGAAGAAAAAGCGCGATCGAGAATGAACTATCGCGTTATGCAACGGCGCGCCACGAATAACGAGACGACAACGAGGACCTCCTCATCGCCAATCCGCCACTAAACTCGCACACATCGCCAAGCCCGCGTTTCTCTTTCTTTGTGGCTCGGACCTGCACACCAGCTAAATACGGAACCAGACTCGCGAGAACATCGGCGAGAACGATGTGGCAAAACTCGCGTTCGCCGTCGCCGCTTGGTGACCCTCGAACGTGATATATACTATTCAGCAGCACGAGGGGGCGGGAAGGGCGGGGGAGGGCGGTGAACGAGTGCACTGCCTCGATGTCGCCGAATCGAGACAGCTATGCGTATGCACAGAAACATATACGTACGCATCGAAGAATATACATTGACAAAAATACATAAATAAATACATGCATGCATGCACACGTGCGTACATGCATACTTGCGTACAATCATGCATACATGCATACGTACATGCATGCATATAATGCATACATAGATGCATTTACGCAATCATGTATTCACACAATCATGCATTCACGCAATCATGCATTCACGCAATCATGCATTCACGCAATCATGCATTCACGCAATCATGCATTCACGCAATCATGCATTCACGCAACAATCATGCATTCACGCAATCATGCATTCACGCAATCATGCATTCACGCAATCATGCATTCACGCAATCATGCATTCACGCAATCATGCACTCACAGAATCATGCAGCTGCACAATCATGCATCTGCACAATTATGCATTCACACTATCATGCATTTACGGAATCATGCATTCGCACAATCATGCATTCACACATTCATGCATACGTATATTGATACAGTCATGCATACATGGACACAATCATGCATACATGCACACAATCATGCATACATGCATACAGTAAAAAAAAATGAGCGAGTCAAAAAGCGGTACAGGGGCGAAAAGAAAAAGAAAGAACGGAAGAACGAAATACGAGGAAAAACAGTGTGGACTGGTAAAGTCGCAAAGGCGCATGCTCGTGAGGAAAAATACGAATAAAAAAGAAATGTATATATATATATCATTAATACACATACACCCGTACAAACACATAAGTCAAAAAATTCGATTTGTTTTGCCAAAATGGGTCGAATTTCCAAAATGCCAATGTTTGACGAATGGCATCGTTATTCCTATTTCATCGGATTTGTATCACACCATTGTGCAATTAAATCCGGTGAAATTTTTCTCAAAGATACTTGAAAAAACTGATAATAATTGTCACTAAACGAAATTTCCATTGGTTCTACTGGCTATCCATGAAAAATCCTCGAAATCCACCTTTTGTCTCACCTCCAGTTAAGAAGTCTTCCTCAACAGAACTTTGGATTGGCTCAGAATGATATCCATCTTTCGTAAATCCATCTATCTCGGTTTGCATCATTGCGATCAAGTCCCACGCGGTGATCGAACGGCAGAAGCACTTTGAATCATTAAAGTATACATTTTGGGAGCATTCAACGAGACGAAATGAAGAACGCTTCGAGAGAATGATGGAATGAAAAGGAGGTTGGGGGGATGTTGGAGAGGCACAAGTGAGATAAAAGTTGATGCTGCGCAATCTTATTCACGCTGGTCCAGAGGATACTGCGCCATCGACCTTGACGTGACTGGGCAATGTTCTGTATATCACGTTGCAGCTTGCTGCCCCACCGTCGTTTCATCTCAGAGGTCGTTAACTCGAGATCTTCGAGACGAAAATTTAGCGTTCTCCGAATGACCTTGCCATCTGACAAATCTCTTTGTCCCGATTCCTCGGGTACATGCAATACGAACGTAACAGCCAAAAAGAAAGAGGACGAAAGGTGAACAGGCGTGCAACGGTAGCTTTGTTGTCCGCGAACACAATTTCCTCGCAAATGTCTTGTCATCGTTCAACAAGATGTTTTGGAAATGCATCAAGAAAGACCGCCTCCACCCCAATGGACAAATGCTGACTCTCTTTTTTCTTCCCCGTTCTTGTGTACAGAGGCCAATTTCCCGTTTTCAATTCGCCCTGTCATCATCGACGAACGTTTAATATTCAACATTGAGGAAACAACCAAAAAGTAGGGTTCTTTTTCTTTACTTCCGTTGCAAATCATATTTCTCGAAATGAGCACGCAGTAGATTTACGAGTGCGCAAAATGCAAATAAGAAACGATCTTCTTTGCATGCCTCACCGGTGAATTTGCGAAATCAAAGAAGTTGGACTTGCGCCAGCAAACAAAAAAAAACGAGAGAGAGAGAGAGAGAGAGTGAGAGAGAAAGATATCGCTACCACTCCAAATTCCGAGGGCAAAGAAACTTTTCGAATTCCTCGAATCTCTCGGCCTCTCGTACACGTCGGCTTGGGTGTCAGCGTTTAAGAACAAAAACAAAAGGAAGAAATAAAGTATAGCGACCAATGTACCGTAACAGAAATTGGCTCCAAGAGAGCGAGGGAAAAAAAGAAAGCTGTGGACTTGCAGCAATTACGTATTATTGATGTTTTATAAAATAAGCAAGTTCAAGATTTTGCTAAGTACTTTTTAAGTACTTAGCAAAAAGTACACGTGGTACTTCCGGAGAATAGACTATGACTACGATCGGACAACAGTCGATGTTTGGCTTTAGACAGCAACTTGGTTGAAGAGGTCCACTTCCGGTTGAACTTCGAATGCCAACCGCTGAAAACTTCCAGTTTCGAACAAAGCTGCACACGCTTTTATCAGACAGACTTGAACAGTGAATCTGTGATCTTTGATAGATGCCGCGGGTGTACTTCCGAAAAGAGCATACCGTCGAACGATCTGAAATTTAGTAAAATAACGTATCATTACCTCCTTATTACCAATAACGCGACAAAAATTGGCACAAACGCCATTTGTTTGCGTTTGCGCTTACATTTACGTTGCGGTACCATTACACATCGGCGTTTTACGCTTTTCGGAAGTTTATCCAATGCCGCAGCCATAAAAGCCGTTAAACTATGAGTACGATCGTAGCCGAACTCTGTCCATCCGCCAGAATCAGAGTATATAAATAATATACATACGGTTATTACCATATAGGTATGTATATACATACATATAATATGTGCGCAAGCATATTGGAGATTCAAAGCGGGCCATTGATTCAATAACTTCTACTTGTCGTCAATTTGTTTCAGCGAAAATATATCGGACCCCTAACACACTGGTCGAAATTCAGACCAATTTCTCCATGTGTGGTACACATTAGTGCGAGCCTCGTCAACGCTAACGCGATAATTGCATCGTCTCAATTGCCAATGAGACGACGTGTGCGATATATTACAATTTTTCACTCACAACAAGCGCCACCAATAATGGCTACGTCTGTGCATGCATTTCAAAATTAACAAATACATTTATATGAGAAAAAGCGAGTCCATCCGACAGTGAAGTCCGCGCTCACAGTAATTGTCTTCATTGTCAACTTAACAATTCTCATGGCTTTAGAATCAGCTTTAAATAAATAGAATTTTTTTCAATGTTTATTTTTTCGTTTCTTTTGAATCGTGCAATCCTCAAAAGTATACATTCGTTCGGTATGAATTATTTTATCTTGAGGATTGATAAAAGTTTGATGTCAATTAGTTCAGCTTGCGTAGAATAACTCATATATTCCTGATGGTAAAGACTGGTTGATGACATAACCTGTTGATATCAAATTGGGCAGATTTTTAATGCAAAAAATGAAATTTGGCAAGTAATAACGTCTGATACTACAAATATAGGGAAAAATCTAAAAACTACACATTTGTTATTAAATCTTTAAAAAACTCAACAAAAAAAAACTGCGAGACAGGATTCCTGAATTATTTATAATATGTACATACAAATTTGTACGGAATAATAAATAAAAATATATTTTACAAATTTTCCATTAAAAATAATTTCAATAACGCATTTTACACGTAATTTGTGCAGTTGTTTGGAAATTGGAACTTCAACCATGATTTCTCCAATTTTAATTGTAATCAACTACCAAAACTTTTGTTTAATCGTACCTCGCATATTTTTTCTCCGAATTCTCCTATATGAACGATGCTTTCAGCCAGCCTTATTAAGACGTCATTATTGGCTGCAACTATGAAAACATAATCCATAAAATAACGAGATATTGAGTTTGACATGACGTTAGCATAAAAACAATCATTTACGTAAGCTCTAACCGTGTCGGGGTAACGTACATCAATGTTTTCGTCCACAGACGCGTTTATTACGTCAGCGACGTATGTTCTCAACGAGACGAGATATCGTAAGCTGCAAAACGAATTATTTTTATTTGCTCTCTTTTTTTTATTATTTTTCATAAATTCTGAAGTATTTGCTGATGGAGGGGAGAGGTGTTTTTCCAACAGATTTGTTTTTCGGGATTTCGCAGAGTGACAACCGTTCCTCCACAAATCGCCAGATTTCTTCTTTGCCAATTGCCAAGTATTGATGGCTCGCTTAAAGCCACTTTTTCCAATTGAAGCATCACAGATGCAAACTGTTTTTGTTCTTCGCTGGAAGGGAACGAAAGTAGCGAGTAATAACCCGCGTATAAATAACAAGACTATACAGAGCTGGTATAAATTGGCTGCTGTCGGGCTCCTTTATGACCTATGCGGTTACCACAAAGACACAGGAGAACCACACGACGAAAGGCAACTGAGAAGCTATTTCCGTCGTACACACAGTGCAAAATCCGTCGATGCGTTCCTCAACGTCCGACGACCCTCTTCACTCATGTACAAAAACGTTTCTTTTCGTTTATCCTGAGCGGGGAAGCGGCCATGAAGAAATATGAAAATATCCGAAACGTAAACATCCGAATGAGCCGATCAACCAATATTGACCGGAAGTCCAAACCGTCGAAAAATCAATTTCAAATTTTGCAATAACGTTATCTTTCTTTCCTTTCGATTTATTTGCCACGGCAACCTTGGAATTTCGAAACTTCGAGAGGAAAAAATAAAAATGGATAATCGAATATGTATTTTCTTACTCGTCGTTCTTTCTCCCCGCTTTTCTCGTATGCCACTTCTTCTCCATCGTTGCCAACCGGGCGGCCCCCAGAACACGAACGACTTGATGTGACCTTGCTTTGTCACTGACCTGTCCTAGCAGCGGCGACTGCGCCGGTGGTCACGACGCGTTCATGGACGTGAAAGAATAAAACATATGTACACATTTCAATCTTGCGTTAAGAGGGGAGAGGGAGAAAGAGAGAGGGGGCCTCTCTCTCAAGAGAGAAATAAACGAACGATAGCCGGCCTCTCAGTATCGCAAAATTTTTATCGTTTCCCCCGAAAATTGCAGTCAAAGTATTTCCAGCTCTTGCTCCTATTTGCCACCGGCGGATCCGATAAATCTCACTTTCGGACCATCCACGCGTCGACAAAGAATCGTTAAAGAAAAAAAGGCCATATTGTACACTTTCAACAAATCGTTATTTTTCAAACGCCAAGATTCTTCGAAATGAACACTGAAAAGAATCGACTTTTGTCCAGCTGCACGATAATACGATGAAATAAGTTTCTGAATCGTTTACGGTAATTCTTTATTGCTATGAATCCAAATTCAACGTAGAATTCTAATTATTATTGAAAGTCAAAAATCAATGTTTCTATGTTTTGATTTATTACTGAATTCGCTTTTTCTAAATCTAAACTTACACTCTTGATCGAAAGTTTCTTCGCGCCCACGACAAATATAGTTTAGGATGACTTTACATAGTTTTAGACTAGACGTGACGCAAATTAAGACGTTACATGTAATCTGAATATTTGGAAAAAATCGATTTCTCGTTTTTGACGAGTTTATACTGTATAACGTTTCAAAAATATTATCTAGAAATTTCAAATCGAGCGTTCATATTTGAAACAAAATTGAGTTACGCGGGATCCAGGTGTAAAGATTTTAAACGCGTTTTTCTCGAAACAGTTTTTTCAAAATGCATTTTTTTTTTATTTAAAAACCACTTTCTGATATAAAAAAAAATATGCAAAATTATGCATATTTTTTTCATACCAGAAAGCAGTCCTTAAATCCGAGGATTTTTTTATGCATCCTTTTTTTTCAATCGAGGGAATTGAAGTGATTTTTTTATCGTAATTAAGGCTTTAACTTTCGTTCGCCAGCCATTTTTCCAAAATGTAATATTTTATCAACTGCTTCCATTAAAAAGTAGATAATATGGTAGAAAAGCCTAATTTGTTTTTTTTTTTTATGTCAGACAATTTTGGAATACTGTATATTAAAAAAAATAATGAAACATAGTCAAAGATATACACTTTACTATGAAAAAAAAACAGTACGAAACCTCCAATCATCTTGCCAAAAAAAAAATTCACAAAACACACCTTTTTTGGGTCGCCAACTAGGTGTAACGCCTTAAGCCAGATCAACGAAGCGCCAGCTGATATGAAAGGATTCAATTAAGAAGGGTAGGTCATAAAAACCTGCGAAAATATACGTTGTCACTAATAAAATATAATATCATATTTTAAACAAAATAAGATTGCATTGTTTATTAAATTATATCAAAAAACTTCACTTTCGCAATAAAGTATTTACAGATTTCAATAAAAGCGGAAACGATCGAAATTCAAAAGTTCCAACATTTCTACCCTAACGAAGCTAATTAATTTAGTTTATACGTGTTATCATGTGAACGCGTTTAATCTCAATCTCAGAGCTGACAGAAGTTTGGAAATCCAAAGTTATGTCGAAGTTTAGACGCACTTTACGGTTGACGAAATTCGAATTAAGAAACTGTACAATTATATATACTGTATATACATATAATTGTGCGTATACAAATACTCAAACGCACACGTACACCCATATATATATATATATACATATATATACCCGTTTTTCATTCATTAATCGGAGCAATCGTCGAATCCACTCGAGAGTAAAGACAAGTTTGACATTATCGTACCTTCTCTCTCTCATTTCTTTTTCTCCACTCTGCAATCCCGGGTTCGGTAATAATCACGAAATTTCCTAATGAAAGCGTCAATGGTGGAAAATCGGGAAATTCACGCCCCAGTAAATCTACTAAAGTTCAAGAATTTATCAAAACTGGTAATTACGTACTTCCCACCGGTGAAATGTAATGCACAAAATATAATTATTTTAGAGGTTGGCTCAAAATATTAGAAAAAAGATTAAAAAAATAATAATGTAGGTAAATTATTGACAACCAATCACGGTCCAGAATTGTCGGCCGTTACTGCGCCAAAATTTGGTAGCCCTAAGCTGGCCATACGTTGGTCAATTAAAAAATTATTATTTAATCAGGAATTTTATAATTCTTCACATTTTAAAAAATTTTAGCGATTTCGTAATATCCATTCAGTAATACTACATTCTCAAATTAACCTCACGCCGTCTCTGGTAGCCTCCGCAGGTAACTCGCGCCGATTCGTCATCGCATTCTTACGTCACCCACGCGTACGTTAGTCTTCGATGATTCGTGTGCTATCTCGGTGGTTAGTTTTGCCTGGTGAATTTTCACGTCGAGAAGGATACATTTTGTACAGTATGCGAAAAGAGAGAGAAGGATACGAAGAGAAAGATGATGACGATGATGATACATTTATTATGCCTCATTACACTTTTCGGCAATAATATGAATAATACAGTAACGTAACAAAATTAAAATAAAATAATAGAAAAGAAAAGCTTTTTACAGTAACAATAACAACAATAGCAACTTAAAAAGAAATATGTAACAATGATAATCACTCTTATAAAAGTAATCGTAAATAATAATAATCATAAAAATAATAATCGAGAGAGAAAGAGAGGGAGATGATGATCATGATAATAAAATTTATTAGGCACCAGTTTTAATTCAACCCAAACAAAGAAAAACGTATTACAATATACTAGGGCTAAATTATATAAATCAAAATTTAATAAAGTCATATTAACAAATTTAATTAAGTAATATCAAATAAAACAATACGAAAATACATAAATTGCTATACCCTCGCCCTCTTTACCATTCAGACCTTTGCCTTCTCTTTTCCATAGATAGAGAGGGAGTTGAAGAGAAAGACAGAGAAAGATCAAGCATTTAGAAAGTAGTTCATTGGCCCCTGGAATTTGGCATTGGCAATGAGCATCCATAAGCCTCTATTCCACCCCCGCTCTCTCTCTTTTTCTTTCTCTCCCTCTCTCCTTCTCTCTCTACCACTCGCTCGTTTCCCTCACCTATAACCGCGAAATTTCGTCAAAGGCTGCATTGCAATGACATCACGAAAACTATGGTCAACGCTCGTCCATTTAAAACCCATATTGACACATGAGAAATGCGGGCTCCAAAATGCTATCGAAATTCTTGACAACGAAGAGAGTAGGTGGTGACAGGCAACAGGTAAGACATTAGGAAGGGACTCGTAAAAGGGAAGGGGAAAACGGAAGAAACGGTATTCCATTTATGACATAGCGAGAGATAGCGATAGAAAGATGGACAAGGAAAGGAAGGATAGGTGTAACAGCTCCCGCGTGCACGGAGTGAAAGTTTAGCTGCGAGAAGCAACGTCGTCGCTACTTAACAAGAATTTCGTTACAGGCTAGACGCAATGCCAAACGTCCGGTCAACGACACGACACGCTTTTTTTTCGATCCGAATCGTTCTCGAATGAAAACACTTCTATATATGTTTGAGTATCGTAATTTTGTTTCCGGGTGTGTTTTTGGGGTAAAATATTATTATCGAAAAAAAAATGGGCATAGATTTTTGGATAGAATTTAATTCGCTGCAATAGGATTGATTTCATTCCGGAGATATTTCAATTTTGCAAAAATTAAAGTAGGAACGTATACTTCTCAGTACTAGCTAAAATTGTCATGATTATCAAAAATATCGTCCGACATTTTTATTCCGACAAAGCTATTCCAACTTTACGAAAATTTAGTTCCGAATATTTGCCAAAATTCCCAAACGATTTCACAATCGTCAAAAAACTCATTTGCCTCGGATACTTTATAAAAAATTTGAAAGTTAGGACATGATTCGACGTTACAACGTTTTTTTGCGTTTCGCAATTACCACAATCGGTTGTTCATTAGCATTTATTGGTCGGTCATTTTCTTCCAAGAGCCTCGAAAATTTCGTCCGAAATTTAATGACGCGGATTTCGAGACGGAAGTGACTAAACATCCTTGGAATTGATGATTGACTATTGCTCTTTCGAAAACAACGAGCTGGTGCGATCTCATTTTTTGGAGCAGAATATCGTTCACACTGAAAGAAACATAATTATGATATGACGTCATCGCTTAGTCATAAGAATGATTCAATGGGTACCTTTCGTGTTACGCACCGTCGGGCCCGGTCAATACTCGGATCGGTGATCGCTTGTTCATTCGTAACGCTTCCTCTGATCTCCCCTTCAAAAATATCATTATCTATTTTTACAAAAACAACCCTTTTTTATTCCCCGGAAATGTTTCGGAATCAAGAAAGTTTTGCATCGTAATTTTTGCCAAAAAAATCGATTTGACAAGTACCGAATATTTTTCCGCGCGTTATCAACAAAATAATGACGGATGGAGGGGGGAGAGTTCGACCAATTGAATAACCGGACAAACATCGAAAGTTCTATAAATGGGGTACGTGGTGAGTGACACATGTCAGAGATCGATGAACTCCGGAGTTATGAGCCACGGTGGCTCTTTCGTACGCGTATCAAGTATTCGTAAAAAGTTTTAAATCGGCACGGTTACACGTATGTACGCACGACCACTCAGTCCCAACTTTCCTGACGTAATTACGCGCGAGAGAGTTACGGACGAGTTAATTCTCGCTCTCGTGCAAGGTAAAAGGAAACACAACTGTAGTGGCTTCGGAAAATTCGAATCTTTTTGCATTTTCTTCTAGAGTCTACTTTCGCAAATATGTGTACCAAAAATTATTTGACAAGTTACATAAATGACGGAGTTACAGAATTTTTTAGAGCACTTTCTTCGAACTAGAACCGACGATAACTCGAACAATAGTAATCGGATATGAACAATTTTCGCACTAATTTCTTTGTAATAATTCTTTGTAATCATAAGCTACGGTTGTGCAGTCGTTTTCGTTTTTTTTTTTTGAAAATTAATATTTCTTAAAGCATCTAGAATGAAAATAAATTAGGTAAAAATAATACTTTTTATTTCGAAACGTGGCCATATTTCGATAAACAAACAAACTCGAGAACAGCTGCGCTAACAGTAGCAATTTTAATGCAGATTAACGAGAAATTTTATTAATATTTTTACTAAAGATTAATCAAATCAGAGATGCCAATCCCATCAGGAATTGGTGAACTTCCGATGGACGTTCTTACCGCCATTTATTATGTTTCGACAATTGCATTTTTTTCAACAACAATGTACTTGAATCTACTTTAATATACGTGAAATCATACGTTTTCAATTGAGTCCGAAAAAACTCATGGGAAATTGAAAAAGAAAACGTCGTGTATTCTTGAGGGGAGGCCTGCTGAAAAACAACATAAATAGGAGAGAGAGAAGGAGAGAGAGGGGGGATGAAAGAGAAAGAGCGAGAAAAAGAGGGGGACTGCAAATTACGTTCATTCTGTGACGACAGAATGAGAGAAAGCAGTGAGCTAAAAGAGTGAGTGAATGAGTGAGTGAGAGAGAGAGAGAGAGAGAGGGGACACTGGGATATGGCAGGTCTCTCTTTCTCTCTATCTCTCTCTCTCTTGACGACTACACAGGGCCAGTGTCAGTGGCCTTGCTTTCTGCGACCTACTTTCTCATAGGTAACAGAGAGCACCCGACTCATGCACATGGATTCGTATATAGACGTTCTCCATTCCTTTTTCTTTTCTCCTTTTTTCCTCCGCAATCTTGATGATGACTGGAGTATCTGGTCTGAGAGTATGCACACATGCTCGGAAACGATCTCGAAGAATCCACGATAGCACTCAGCTAGCGCGAGAAAAAGCAACACCACGGTCCTCCCGGTGTAAAAATTTGTGATGGAACAGCTATAGTTCCCACCACATTCCGATGGAGTTTTGGCAGTGATTCCGCATCTGGAAAGTCCACGTTCGGAACCAATTAGAATCCATACTGTTTCCAGAAAAGCATTTCGTACTTCAACTTTCCAATCAAACGCTGTTCATTTTTTCTTAAAACAGCGATGTCTATCATGATCTTGTATACAGATTACATTGAAAGTCCCATTTGGGATTCACACGTATGCAGGTATTTCTTAGGGGCACCACACGATGGGGGTCCTCAGGCCAATTCGATCTTACACTGATTTTCACACCATCCTCTTTGTCTTGTTTTCACAAGGTAAAGAATGATTTCACAAGGGCTCTTATTTCGTTGTCATAATTCAATATATGTATATATATGTGTGTGTGTGTGTGTGAAATTAATTCAATTTATTGTTGGAAAAAGTCAATGTTGCATATTGCAAATGCTCTTTATGATTTCGTACATGCTTATACGTATTTTGGACATTAAAAAAGTATTTTGTATATTAGTACGCTTGGTAAGACGTTTTTAAAAACTTTTCATACATTGTATACTTCAGTATAATTTTATCTTTGCCTAATTGTTGCATCAGTGAAGTACAATATTAGTTTTTCGAGTCCGGGGTCCGCTGAAAGATGAAATGTCAAATAATTCAACCATCGTAATTTCGGATTAATGATTCGGTATTCTAAAAGTGTTCGCCGTTTGCAACTTTTTTCTTCGGCTTCCATTCGAACGCGGAAAGAAATAGAATTACGCGAGTTTTCGTAACACAAACGCTACGCGGCGATTTCCGATCGAAAAAAAAAGTGGAGATTGAAAAAAACGATTGCCCCACGCCGGAAGGTGGAAGTTTACACGCAAAAGAGTTACGTAAAAGCGTTATAACATTTTAGCTCTCGGAACTTGATGGCGTGTGCTCGTATGCGACGCGAGAGTCTCGCGGAAGGCCAATGTCCTGCTTAAACGCAGAGAAAACTTGCGTGCCTTGCCCTCTCCCTCCAATGTACATTACGTACTCGAGAAAACGCAATTTGACGTGATATGTCAAATTTTTGACGATTTAGAAAATTAAGATTTTTTGCACTTACGAATTTTGAAAATAGATACTTTGGAACCTCGGATATGAACTATTAAGTGCAGCACAGATTTTGTATATATTCTTTAAAAAGTTGAATTTTTTATCATTGAACAAATTTTCGAAATTACGAGTTTCGAAAATACATATTTCGTAATCTCGGATCTAAGCTTTTACAAACATTGAACGAAAGGTCAACGAAATCTGATTTTTAGTCCCGCAAAGTGCAGAAATAGAAGATTTGGTCACGTTCTTAATAATTGTTTATTTTATCTTATCTTCGAAGCTATACTTCACTATTTTTATCACCTATCACTGTGATAAACTGGTAGGTCAAAATAGGCGGAAAATTTCGACTCGGAACGAAGCGAGAGACGTTTTAAGGTCGATATAGGGAGAACGACGGAACTTTCCAATGGCGGGAGAAGAGGCAGGTAGAATATCGGTGTACGTTCGCGAATACACTTACTACCTCTCTTGATACGCGCTCGCGGGTAACTTTCTTCGCGAGGGGACGTTATTGCCGAGCTCTCGCCGTGAAAGCAGCCACCGCATCAACTCGAACCCTTATAAGTCCATTTCATAACTGGTTAACCGTTCCGTAATCTGGGAATACAACGAGTTTTACTTGTACTCCCGTATCCAATGCGCGACTAGCGACACCCTTTCTTTTCGATTCTACGCCATTTTCCACTTTCGAGAAATTATCAATGTTTTATTCGTTGTTTGATTTTTCTTCTGTCTTGATATTGGATTTCATATGAAAAAACGAGAAATTCGAGAACCCTTGATATCTTAATGTTATCAAATTTTTATATTTACCGAATTACATTTATATATTAATAATCTCTGAATTATTAATTTTAATATAGACACAAGTATTAAACTCAGCCAACGTTAAAATTGTGTGTATTTAAAAAGCTGGACTACTGTGAAGATCTGAAAATTTGGGTTAAATAATCATTTAGAATTTTGTTTGTATTTCCATTAATAAAGTTTTGTACGAAATTGTATTCAGAAATATCAATAATTATAGTATTACTGGATAGATAATGAAAAATCACTAAAATTATTGAAAAATTGAGAAATTGATGGAATAATGTTACATTAACAAATGATCGAACTTCTGACTATAAAAATTAACAGTTCTAAATAAACAATAAATTAAATTGAGCGATAAATTAGATCGGGCAAATTTTAAATAAATAGTATGCATTATTTTTTTCGAAAAATAAAATAAAAAATGTCCAATCCCTCGAATCGCCAAAAATTAATTTAAAGCAGATATACCTTTACACTCTTTATCCACATTATTTTAATTGGACAGAAAATCCCCGAAGAAAAATATAAATACATAGAGCTTTTTTTAATCTCCAGGTTTCTCATATTTATTTAGAATAGAACGAAAATCCACGAGAGGTCGACGATCGCGTAAACAAAAGAAATTGCGACACACTCTCGAGGAACGGCGATTCATCAGTAGCCAGGATACTGAGAGTTTGGTTTCCGCTGCCTCGTCAACAATAATTTCGATCGGGAGTGGACTCTTTTCATGAGCCTCTGTTTTTCTTTTTTCAATATTATTCTTCATCGCGTACGATTATTCGCTATTACGAACGAGAGGCGTCTCTTTTTTGCGTTACGTCGAGGGTCGATGACTTTCTCCGATTACCTGGCCATGTACGACACACATACAACCCAAACCCGATTCTGATTTTGTTGTACGCTGTGTACGTCATAGCTCGTTAGTTGTACGCGCATTGATCGATGGACCGCGTAAAAAATGTGTAACTCAGACTAAGTCAACGACGTAAAAAAATGTTCAGATAAAACAATATATATAAATTGGATTTAAAAAAAAATACTTTTTTCTTTCTAAATCCATACTTCGATTTAGAAAAAAAAAAGTATTTCTAGTTGGATGAAAATGTTTATTTATCTTTTTTAAAAAACAGATTTAGGAAATTTAGTATTTAAGCATAAGATATATTATAAATAAAAACTGGAAATAATAATTTATTATAATTTATTTATAAATTATAAATAAATTATAAATCTTGATCCAAAATCGTGATATAATATTTTTCATATTTTTGGTGATTTAGTTTCTTTCGTTTCGCAAGCTATAACGTCTGCAAAAAATGTTTTCCCGTAACCATTTTAAAGAATTAAATTCATGTTTCTAACTACTGAATAATTCAGTAAAAAATTCGAAAATATTTGCTGTATTGTCTTATCAGAAGACGTCTGCGGAAAATGTTTTCCCGCGACCATGTTAAATAATTAAATTCATTTTCCTAACTATTGAATAATGTAGTCAAAAATTCGAAAATAATTGCTGTATTCTTATCTTATCAAAGACTATTATTCGTCAAATATCCAAGAACTTCAGCGATTTTTTGATATTCATTCAGTAATACCTTAACGGGTGCACAGCGTTTCACCGTAGCACCTTAAGATTCGAAATATTCCGCAGAACTAAGCGTCGCGTTAAATAACGAGGGATAATTGCTCAAATTATTTCTAAATAACTCCATATATATATATATATATATCAGAAGAAAGTACAAATAATTACTCGAGTATAAATTGCTCGTTACTTATTATCATTTATAGCAGGATTCATGTACGGGGAAAAACATTGAGATTTTACATTAGTGCACGAGAGATTAGTCAGTATAATGGCTGTACATAAGCTTATGCGTGTGTACGGTGGCGCACGCGTTAATTTAACAGCATATTCTTACGCCGTTGAGTTTGAGCACGAGTGAGTGAGAATTACCGTGCGCCCGCGCAACTTTCTAGATAGATTAGGTCCGTGAATACACCGCGTGTAACAGCGTACACCTACACCGTAATACAATCGTTACACACGTCCGTGAACTCGAGCTGAGTGAGAGCTGGAAATTCCCCGTTAGCAAGGCTGTCGTTCTACCGTAAAAATCCATTTTTACACCCGTAAACTTTAACTTAACGCTGATTTTACGAACTTTTACCGCACATCGATTGATAAATTATTTTGTTTCTTTTCGTACCGATATATACGAAGAAAATATATCATACCGCGTAATCATGAGGGCATAACGCAATGTCATGCATAATGAATTCATCAACAAAATAAGTATCTTAAAATAACAAACAAAAACAATTTTTTAATAAATATCATGTCAAATCAACTTTATGTTTCAGTCAATAATTATAGTAGTTATATTTCAAGAGTAATTATTTTATTGCTATTATTCAGACTGTTATTTTTTTTATCGCGCTACTTTAAGCAGATATAATTATAGAAAACGATCTTTTGGAAATTGATATATAAATAATTTGGGGTGCGATGAACATTTAAGGGCTTAGGTTTATTCCTCAATTAAATATTAATTGAGGAATAAATAAATATTAATTAATTGAGTAAGATGGCATAAAAAATGAATGATTTTTTCTCAATATAAATAGTATCGACTACAACTGCAGCCCTATTTCTTTTTGTCGTTATAATGAAACATAATTGACTCGGTTTTAATCACTAATAAAAAATAATTGATCTTTTTCTATTTTTCGACGAAACCGACAACATCATCGTTGATAACTGAGGTATAACACCGTTTTATGTAAAAACGTCGTATACATTGATCCTCATATACTTTGGGTTGCCTCAAGCAACGAACGATTATTATTTTTATTTTTACAGTGATCCTTAATTTGGAAGAATTTTGCAATTTCTATGGCAATTGAAGAAGGAACGTTTCTCACATCGAGATCGCTCAAAATACAGGTGAAAAGTGCAGAAGAGATCCTGAGTGTATTCTCAGAATCCGCTTAGTTAAAATTTTCAATTGGTTCCTGAACGACGTAAATAGCAGAATCAACCGTAGTAACCTCTTCGTGGAACGTCTTTGGTTATATAAATTTCACGGATTTAACCTGACCTTAATACCAGCGAATTAACATTTTCACCTCGTTTCTACGTGCGCAACGAACCTTTGCTTCGTCAGTGTCAGAGTACCTTGCTGATGCACTAGATATGGTAACGTCCCACGAGAGAACATCATGCCCCGGAAGGGTACGAAAGCGTAACGTCACGCCGCATCTAAAAAAAGAATTACGAAAAAAAACTATGGCATGACGACCAACAATATTCAACAGATTTTTTCCACCGAGTCAATATTGATTGTTGTCTTCCGATCATTTTCCGGTTGCTTTTTAAGATCACACGATAATTTTCTTCATTTTCTAGACATCGTAATTGGGCAGATATTCATGGGGAAAAATAATTTAATCACCCCAAAACGACAAGCCTAGAAACAAAAAATCATTTTTTTCAACAAACCGAGCCCAAATCGTTTTGTTTCATTTTTGGCGAAGCAAGAGAGTCAACGGGATTATGTAGTCGTCGGTTTTTCCGGTCACGCCGATGATTGATTTTCGTGCGGTGAGTCAAAAAAATCAAAGATTTTGTTGAGCAGATGCAGCAGCAGGAAGAGAACGTATTAAAATGGCCCACGTTGAGAGTAAAACATTATGGGCCCGCATATGGGCGTCTCTTCTCTCAACGTCCCAAGAATCTTCAAGAGACAAAGATGCAGATGACACGTCATTAGGTAAAGCGTTACATCTATATATGCTCCTGTGTCGGTATATGCTTGTCTGTCGAAACGACCGGAAACCAGCCTCGACTCAGGAGCCACTCTATTTCACGCAGTTTTGAAAAAAAAGTGGGGGTAAACGCATGTGCAAGGGATAGGGAAGGGAACGCTGATGGAAGGAACGAGAAAGAATAATTAACGAGAGAGAAGCGTCGACCGAACGAAATGCGATAAAACCTGGCCAAGATCAGGGGAAAAACACACAGATTTAGTGTCTCTTTGCGTAACAGCTGCGCACGTCTCTCTTCCTGAATTATATTCACTGTTTTCTTTTGCTCCTAAGCTGCAACGTACATCCTTGGGGGTTTTTACGTATCGCTATACCCATCGAACTCTTTATCTACCACTTCCGGTCCAAGCAAAAATCGTCCTAGGCAGTCTCAGTTCCGTGCTAAAAATACTGGTCAACACAAATTTTGAATTTGGATTCTGGATTATGAATTTTTATTTCTTCCGCATCACTGATCAAAGAAAACATTGTTTGATCGGCTAAAGTTTTATTTTCTAGTTTGTTATTCAATTTAATAAACTAACTAGATAATCATCATTTATAACGACTGCGCTAACGAACGTTTTAAAATCCAATTTTAATAGCTCATCATTAAACATTATCGAGTTTCATTAATCAATTATAATTATTACAGTTATAACATTCCGTTCTCGTTATTCTCATTATTTCCTTTATTTCCATTACAATATTTCAAATCCTTTGCTTCTCAAGCTCAAACTTCTAAACGCAACGCAGTCATCTCTAAAGTACCTAATACAATTGACAATTTAAATTTGGAATAATTCCAGTCCCGTACAACCACGTGTAAAGTTAACCTTACTTAAAGTTTTTGGAGTCCTGCCAAACAATACTAATTAATGGCCAATTTCATTTACAACTTCCATCAGTACCTTAGTTTTATTGTTCTTTTTGTAAATGTCATTCGTCATTGTTCTTCTCAACGTCCAATTGGCTCGCAACATCAAATGCAACGCATCACTCAAAATGACTTGACTTACAGTATACCAACCGTCGCTGAAGAGAATCGTGCAATTTTCTGCAGCGCACAAGGGTCGTGGTCAACTTTCTCCGTATTTCTCTAAGCTGCGTGGGCTCTCGTTGTGGATCGCGTGCCACATCGCTATTACTGCAATGTACTTATATATACGTTTTTATAAATATATATATATATATTTGAACGTACGTTTGTATGTACGTACGTATGTACGCACATTCTGACTTATTGTTTACAGAGTCTACGAAGATTGGCGGTATGCCACAACCAAGAGCACAGTCTTGATAATTATCAATAAGTACGGAAATGCATACAGATTCCTTCACGGTGTAACAGGAGCTGCCTTCGATTACGCTCGTATGACAGCATTGAGGGAAACTAGTAAGAATTTCTGTCTCTCCCTCTTTCTTATTCCTCCTCTCGTAATTAAAGTAATAATTAATGCATACCTTAATTCCGATGGATATGGAAAAAATCTGAAATGGGTACTAAAAAAATCGCTAAATGATTGATACTTCTCGATAGTATAATAATATATGAATTGTTTTGTAAAATTTTAAAACGGTTGCAAAAAAGAATTTATTTAAAACGGCCTTTTTTGTTTAACACTCAACAATTTCTGTAGACGTTAATCGTTGAAAAACTAATGAAACTGAATCGTTGAAAATTCGGAAATTATTATATCATCATGATTTTCGATCAAGCTATAGATTAGGCTAACTTTTGAATGAATGAACAACGTTTTCAAGTTTGATAGGTGATACATGAAATATTGAAATTGGGAAACTCAATACGCGTTGAGTCTCGATTTTAAAAATGAATTTATGGATACAGTTGAAAAATTCTGACATTTTAAAAAAGGTCTCAATTTTTTAAATAAATGTAGCCATAAATTCATTTTAAAAATTGAGACACTTTTTCGTTCGACAATTCCAATAGATGTACATTGACTAACAGAACCTCAGTCTGGCACATGACAATATTGTTGAATTTGATGAATAAGCTATTTGTGAGCCGAAACATGTACGACATGATCGAGATTTGTGCAAATATGTTATTTATTTAACATATTTATGTTATTTATTTAAGTTGGAATTTTTTTCTATATTATCAATACAAATGAAAATCAGCGAAATTAGTTTATTACAACAGTAAAAAAAAATCGCGACAATCAGTGATTTTTCGAAGGGTAATACCGAGACGATTCCTTAAATGAATAATGAATGTTTCAACTCTTTACAACCCGTTGTTGAATCGAAATTTTTAAATCTGCAAATCTGCATAGAATGTTTCCTGGGAAGTTGTATTTTGTTCACAGTAAACTGACCTATATGGAAAAAAAATGGTTTTTTGAACTCCCCGATTCGTAATCCCGAACGTGGTACTTTTTAACGCGTGCGTCGTTGTTGAGCAAGGTTATGGTAAGACGGATCAAGGCTTCCCTTCCTTTACTTCCCTCTCTCTCTCTCTCTGTCTCTCCATCTCTCCCTCCCCACCATTTTTTCTCGCTCTTTTCCTCTCGCACTTAGAGTCTTCCTCTCCCTCGTCATTGCACGCTCTACCGTAACGGAGCGGCGTACATTGTGACGCAAGTGATAGGAGTGAGTTCATGCAGAGAACGAAGAGATGCAGCTGAAACACCGAGGAGGGGAAGAAAAGGGCCAACAGCCCGTACACACCCGGCTCAACCGCGTTGCCCGCATGCAATGGTGTATCGTAAGACACTCGACTCATAAGATTATTCTTATAATTGTTTGAGCTAATTATCTCCTTAATATAATTATGTAACTAATTATCATTTTAATATCGTATACAATGCCAATTCCAAAATATTGATCTCGTGATTGGATTGTATATAATTAATACATCATTAATGTATTCAACTTGTTTTATATTTCATATTTTTGCTATTGTACTTATAAATATTTTGTAGCAAAAAAACGAAAATAATTGTGAATTATAAATAAAATATTATGATAAAATAAATCTTAATTATAATATTGAAATTATACTTTAATAATTTTTTAATTAGAACCCAAACAAACCCAAACCAAAAAATATAATTGATTTTCTTAATTAATAGTTTATTATTTTTATAATTAATGTTCATAATTAATAGCGACTGATTAAATAGTATATTTTTTCAAACAATTGGTATTCTATTTTGCATTGATAGAAATTCGTGAAGATTTGCACTTTTTTTAAATTTGACATCTCGAATTACCGAGTCGAGGGAATACATGGAAGACTGCACGTACACGCACAAAGAAGACGAAGAGAACAGGAGGTTATACTATACGAGAACGTCGACGACGGCGTCGGCTGACCCGCCAGGCCTACAGGAAAGAGGGTGTCTCAGGATGTAAATAGAAACATTACGCGGTTTACACCATCTCTCTCATCGTTCCCTCTTTCGTATTCTCTTCCCTTCTCCGTTCCTCGTCTCCCGTTTTCCCTCCCGTCGTCAGCTTTCAAGTCTCTCTTCATTTTTCGCTTCCATCGTAACCTGCATAATAATGTCATTTTATTTTTCGATCTTAAAGTTGCTGCGAAAATGAAAGCTAAAACGTGGTACAGCCCTTAAACATTGTGAATCGGGGTAGGGTAGGAAACTCCAACTTCGATTGACCAGAAAACTCAAAATTTCGAATTTTAATATCCCGTAAGTACAAATTTCGTAAAGCTCGTGCCAGCAAAAGCTTATACAGTGAAATGTGTAATCTCGTAAGCTGTGTAAACTCTTCTACATCATTTACAATCCACTGGATAAGCTTTTGCTGACATAAGCTTTGCGAAACTTGTAGTTTCAGAATATAAAAATTCGGAATTTTGAGCCTTCGGGTCAATCGTAATTCTCGTTAATTCAATTGTTCATAATTGTAAAATTACGATATTGTAATGAAAATATGTAATGAAAATTTCAAACATAAAATGATATCTGGAAAACTACAAATTAAATTATTAAAATTTAATTAATATTTCGTTGTTTTATTCATGTACGCTCGTAACAAAGTTTGAATGCCATGAAAAATGTGTATGTAAGGTCATTGAAGAATCTCGTAATTTTCCTTTATTTACGAATTCGAAAAAATAATTTATTTGACTTTGAAAATACAATGCCTCGCTTCCAAAAATCCTAATGCCAAAAGTATCAAACAACTGTCATTTTAATGTGCGAGTCTCGCAATTTTTATTCGGTTTATGCTTTTGAAAATGTTAATTAAATTTGAAACGAACCTGAAAAAAAAAACCTAAAAGAATTGAGTCGATTATTTGTAAGGACCGTAACAATCCGATTTCATTGTTTATGCTGGACACTTGAGAGATTTAGTGTTTTCTCAGGGACGCGGGTAATTAATGTTTAGGGCGGGAATTAATAATCACAAGTGTGAAAAGATATATGTATATGCAGATATATACTATGTATGTCACTTGGTTATAGAGACGAAGAAAAGGCCCGGGTTCATCGTCCACTTTCTCTGACCTCGATCATTGCGTCCTCATATATGTACTTTACCGTACGTTTGTGCGCTTGAAACACCCGCGTGTATGGCCAATCTCTTCGCATGTCGTACGAGAACAATACACGGATACAATCTCGATCCAAACAATTACAGTATAGGTAAAAATATCATTTGTTCAACGCGTAAACGACGATCCATTCTGTAACGGGACCGTAGTCTAGACCGCTGCGACCGAATTTCGAGCTTCGCCGAGTCTCTGCCAGATGGCTCCTCGCGAAGCCGTTCTCCCAAGTGTTACGCTGATACCAAGCATACAAAAGAAGACTATTCCATAGCGCCCCGTGTCCCTGATAATTTGAACAACGAGGGTGAGAAAATCCTTGCAAATCCAAAATATCGTTACGTTTCGAAAAATAAAAGAAGTATATTCTTCACCTAAAATATTTTCATTCAAGTTGCTTTGAAAACAAATATTTCTTTCCTTTAAGGGAATGACGAAGAAGCTGGAAACCTTCGACGCGGCGCTTCGTTGCGTCGGTAATGACAATTTTGGAGTTTTGCGCTGCGACTAACTACCGACGGATTGCGCGCCCCGCAACATTTTTTCTGTTTTAAAAGTATTAAAAAGTTCTATTTAGTCGAAAATTATTAGCTGATCACGATCATATCATCGAATTTTCGTCGAAAGCACTGCGCGTAGCAAAAAAAATCGTGTTTTTAGACGTTTTTTAGGATTTATTCATAGAAATTTTGGGTTTCGAGGGAAATTAATGGTAGATTCTTGCTCAGGGGATCAAATTACATCGAAATGGACTAATAAAAAAAATATTAAAAATCAATAATTTTTTTCGATTTTTGAGGAATATACGTTTTTTCACTAAAACGTCAATAACTTTTTTCCCTTTAGGACTTGCTAGCCCACTTTGCGCTCAATCTCTTCGTTATGATTTTCTCTTCAAAATGCTTTTTTAATCATTAAAATCCGATGATTTTTCGATTTTTGGCAGAATTTCAAAG
>JAPYZI010000760.1:0-42365 GCA_030523105.1 Ophioninae sp. A BG-2022a
AAAAAAAGAGGCAAAGGGGTATGTATGGAAAAATTTGCAAAAATCGATGGTCGAACTTTGAAATTCTGCCAAAAATTGAAAAACCATCGGATATTAATGATTAAAAAAGCATTTTGAAGGGAAAATCAGATCGAAAAGATTGAGCGAAGAGTGGAGTGCCAAATCCTAAAGGGAAAAAAGTTATCGATGATTTAGTGAAAAAACGTATTTTGCCCAAAAATCGAAAAAAATGTTTGATTTTTAATATTTTTTGTATAGATCCTTTACGATGTAATTTGATCCCCTGAACACGAATCTGCCATTAATTTCCCAAAAAATCCTAAATTTCTATTAAAAAATTGTAAAAAACTTCTAAAATCACGATTTCTTTTGAGGTGTGCAGAGTTTTCAACAAAAATTCATTGATATTCGTAATTAGCTGAAAATTTTCGATTAAATAAACCCTTTTAATACTTTTCAAAGAGAAAAAAAATGTTCGACTACCCCGGCCACTTTTCCGGAATCTCAAAAATTACGAAATTTCAAAAGGTCGTAGGGTGAGCTCGTATAATTTTCCCGGAAAGTATATACTACTTATATGTATGTAAGTATCGGTTGACACGCGTACATATACGTGTGTGTTTTCGTTGCGACAAAACTACGGGCGTCTTTTCTCCACGCTGCGCTCGTACCGAATCCACACGTACATAAACACACAGAGTCCGAACGTAAATAAACACTGAGCGCTTGGCCATTGTCCTGCCACGATTCTTCGCCCGAAAAGTCGAGACACCGCGGCCGAGTTCGCGTGCGGGGCGTGCCATCCGTCGATAGTTACTCGCAGCGCAAAACGCCAAAATTGTCATTACCGACGTAACGAGGTGCTGCGTCGAAAGTTTCCAGCGCGTTCGTCATTCCCTTAATATTCATTGTAGGCCAATGTTACAGAATAAAAAATAAAAGGTGACCTCAAAACAAGCGGATCACCTTGTCCAGGCATACAACATATCAAATGGATAAAAAGGTAACTCCTGTACTTAGACGTGTGATAGTATTTCACTTTAAAATCCTTGCGGACAATGAGAGCACGATGCGGTAGGTGAAAAGTACAAGCTTCTAGAGGGAGCAGCCCAACAACTACTGGAGGGATTTTCGGATGACCCCTGAATGGCCACTCGAACGTACTGAACTAAGAGAATAGTTGTACTATGCTTGCAAGCTTCTGTCCGGCTACCATGGACATGTTTACTGACCTAATATCGTTACGGTCTGAAGAACCGGAAATCACCGAACTTCCTGATTCCCAAAAGCATTGCCCGTTACACGTAAGCCCGTCGAGGAAACCGTATATATCGATAGTGTATTGTCAAAAGTATAGCAAATAAACCCTCCACTGCTCTTCTCATTCTACCATACGTCGGATGGATACCGGCTGCCTCAAATTCATTATTACAAGCTTCAATCTCAGTCACTGCAGGTTGTAGTGAGTAATGTTCGAGATAGAAATTGCTTTCTTTCGAGAGAATTGAAAATAGAAATTACGGTGTATCTTTAGTACGACGTTCTAAGTCATCTCCACAATTTAAGCCTTGTTTTAAATTGAAAATTGAACCCCTTATTTTCTTACCATATATTCTACATCTAACCTCGACATATTTTTATAAATCAGTTATTATTTTTGAATTATTTCATAAGACTTCAAAGTTAAAATGCTTCGTTCGAAAAATGAACATGGCCTTTCTCATAAAAATAAGGAATTTTGAAAGCTTAGTTCACGGCAATCATATCAGTTTGTCTGATAAGGGAGGCTTCAAATACGATCTTGAAGGCTTGTATTGCGGGAAACCCTGGCAACAGGATTAAGTTCGAGCATTATAGGAACGAACCAGTATAAATAGCGTTTGAGTTTGTGTCGGTTTAAAAATTCAAATATTCAAAATTTAATCAACAAATTCGCACGAATGCATTCTCCAGAACCGTTTCGAAAATCCATCTGTATCGAAAATTATTTTTCTGACGCGATACAAGTAGGGAAGATGTTTCATTCTTTATGCAAATACATTATGTTGATAAATTGCTGAAACGTCATGTATTTCGCTTTGAGGAAATTTTCCCTCGTTATACGCATTGACAATTTTTATTCATTTTATATCCACTACCTTAAACCCCACCCCAACCGGTACACAGACCCACGTGAATTTCATCGATAATCCAATCATCGCATCTGCATATTCCGCATGCCAAAAATACATTACACCAGACCCACCCCAAAGAACGCATTTACGAAATTCCCAAAGGTAAAGTTTTTTTTTTTTAAGGTTACATTAACGACTCTTACAAAACTTCACGAATACTCGGGAAAACGGTTTAAAAGGAAAAGTATAGTCACGATTTAAATCTTTTTTTTCCATTGCGTACCTAAATATAGGGGGAAACGAAATTTCTAAAGTACGAACGCGTATGAATTATGCATGAGGAAATTCCAGCGGAGACGTGAACGAAAGGCTTGTTTTTTTTTTTCTTTCACTTTTGAATATACAGTAATACAAACGGTGCTCTGACGATACGACGGGCGCAAAGTGAATGACTACCTTTAGCCCTCTCCCACTCCGTCGGTTTGTTCCATCACCCTCGCCATCGGCAAGCAGCCGCTCTATACTCGCACGCTTCAACGGAGATTAATTAAAGGCTTGATAAATTGCAAACGTCTAGCCTGTATAGCTACCTAGCTTGAAATAAGATGTCCTGTCATTAATAATGTTAAAGTATATTAAACTAGAGAGACGCGGCTATAGTATTAAAGAGGAAAACGTGCGCCTATGAGACGTTCTTTCTCTCCCTCTCTCTTTCTCTCTTTTCCTTCCTCTCTCGTTCTCAGACATGGCCAGCAGTTATTTTCATTTTCTCTCTTCTTAATCTCTTAAATGAGAAGAACGCGTCCTTATTCTCACTCTACCCTTGAATATTTGTGCTTCATTATTCGTGTAACGAAGAGAGACGGATGTAAAGGAAACTTCATTGAAAAAAAAGTTTGGTATCGAGTCTTAAAGTATTACCGGATGGACCTTCAAGAACCGGACAAGAAGTTGGACCAAAACGGGGGTATGGTGAATTTATAAATTATACATGTTGAGTCTTGTGTATAGTACATTTCATGTACTATTTGAGTTCGTTACCACTACAATCACTTACAGCGACTCAATACGAATGACTTACGACTGCTAAATTATTGAATAAAAAATTCATGCTTTATACCTTTACCAAGTATAATCATTCTTCAATTGATTGTTTAATATCCCTCCATTAACAACTTCGAGAGATACTTTTCACGAATTTGATAGAGTAATCTGGTAACAGTTCCACAGGTACACCTTGTCTCGGTGTTTTAAAAGTGGTATCTATTGTCATTCGCTAACGAAAAACTAATAATCCGCTTTCGATGTTGGTGAGGTATTCATCACCAATTCCTCTTCTCGTCTCTTGCTTTTGAACTGTAGTTCCATTTCCGGGATGGAAGTGACGAGTGAAATGGAGGATGCGGTTGATTTCAGGCCGCTGATATACGAAACCACGATTGGCGAGCTGGATCATCGGTATGTCTGGTTCCACGAGTTCGTAGTCTCTTAATTAGGTATGGCGGCCGATAATCATCCCTTTGTACGGTATGCATCGAATTCAACGTTCATCCGGCCGTCCTTCGATCGCTTGCATTCTTTTTCTCCCCCTGCTATCGTTTATGATTTTCCGGGGTCTATCATTCCGCTGATGATTACCGTTATACCCAAGCTTTCCCATGCTTACCCCCGTTTACCTATAGCACAATAAACGCGTGTCTGCTCGAATTCGGAATTGAACCGATATTTTATCAGCTATAATCCGATAGCGCTCTATTTAGAATCCAGTAATTGTACTGAAAATGTTATATTAATATTTTTATTGAAAAATCAATGAAAAGTCGACAGGCCGAGTGATGTAGTTATTTCATGACGTCATTTCCCGAATAGGGTTTTTTAATTGGGACAGTAACGGACCATCATTGGTTGTCAGAGAGAAAAAACGATGGCACGGTAATGGCTAAATAAACGGACCAGACGTGCACCATGTATGGTTGTAAATAGATTTACTGAAAAACTGTAAAAAGTCACTTTTATGTCTTTTTTTTCATATTGAAGGTACGAGTAAAAAAATATATTTCAGAGATCAATAAAAGAGTCTTTTAGGAAATTTATTCAAGTTTTGGAAGCTGCTCGTTCATTCTCTCCGTTCCGATTGGTTGATAAGATATCGATGATTAATGACAAAAGGATACTTTTTCATTCGAAATTGTATATCTCACTAAAAAATTGTAGGGAGACCAATGAAAAAATAACGATCCTATATCGTAGAGCCTACACGTTCAACGGCCCTTTACGATATTATTTACAACTGCTCTACGTGGAACAAATTTTCAAATGATTCATCAATCTTATTCCTCCACATTTAATTTTTTCGTAAATCCCTCTTTTTTGGATCGTCACAGCAGCTTAACCTCTCAACGATTGTTATTGCTATTTCGAGAAATCCCTGGGAAAGGACCTAGAAGTAGAGACAAGAAACTCGTACTCGATTTTTTTCTTCTATCAGATAACTGTACGCTGAGTAGGGTCCGTCGCTCTATGATTCTACACAGATCGAGTGCTCCAGAACGAAGAATCCCCATTACCGAAGTGGCAAAATTTATCAACCTTCATGATCGCACAAGAAAAGTTAGTTCACAAATTGGACTCCATCACCCTCGTACGATTAAGTGCTGACTAACACATATCGATAAATACACATCGGCAAACATATATTCACCCACACGCGATATATATATATGTGCTCCTTAGTCCTAAATCGTCAAACTTAATTAACGCGAGTGGTTTAGTGGCCCACATTGAGCTCGCGATGCCTTCGTTTTTTTTTTTTGGTACACATGTCTCGACAGTAGATAAGAGCCAAATATATACGTATATCATATTTGAGTCCAATTGATGTTCTAGTATAAATTGATTTTCAGAATATCAGTTCTGCTTGCCATTCGTATATAGTTGATAAGTTCAAGAGTGATTGTACTTTTTTAAGTGAGTAGCAAGGGGTATCAAAGTGAGAATACTGTCGTTCTCGATTAAAGTGTCAATTTTGATTACTTTTGATTTTATTCCTATGGCTGCATTCTTGAATGTTTATTATTTGTATTGTTTTTATGTTTACAATTCATTCGTTTTATTATTTCCATTTTTATAATATATTATTTTTATTAATTCTGATTTCTACGTACATATTATTCTCTATAATGTTCACACAAGAATATTGATTACGCGTTTACAATCGTGCATCAATTTGTTTTTCCAAATGCTTTCGAATAAAAAAAAAATACTAACACATTTACATGGAATAACTGAAACCAAAAGGTTACGATATCGTTTCATCGTTCAATGTATCCAACCAACGATCGCTCGAAAATATTGGAAAATGCAAACATTTTGCATGGGAATTTAACGGGAAACGTCATTTTTCCTGTATGATTAATAAAAGTGACGCTGTAACACTAATACGAATAAGAAATAATCGAGGAGCAAAATAGCGTGGATGATCCCTAAAGTCGTGCGGTTAATGGGATTACGTAAATCCCTAGAATGGATTGCAATATTCACGAAGATAGCCAATGTCAATGTTTAATAGAACCCCAACAAAGCCATTGAGCACCGATGAGGGTTTATTATATCGACAAGCAACGATCCTTCCATACCTGACAGCCCCGTATGGCTTGATCGATCGTCACTCGTGGTCCATGGTCCAATACCGAAAATCTGATAATGGCTCGATCTATGATACCGTTCGATGAGCCCTCGTGATGAATAAATTAAGCCTTGTCGTTAAATATCAAAACGAGTGATAAGGGGTCTTGTTGTAGTTACAGAAGTAGTCAGGAAAAGCGGAAATAGAAAAAAAGAAAGGTGAAACATTATTACGTTTGAATGCAAACTGCTGTAGAAAAAGCTTGCAAAGGTAATTGTGCTCTTACAGCAAAAGTGCCTGATCTTTCTTTCTCTCTCTCTCTCTGTGCTTTCCACTTTTCTTTTTCCCTCTCATTCGACACTGTAACGCTCTCAGCAGAGATTTTCCCCGAGATCCCCGTGGTAATTGACTCAATTATTTTCTTTTTGCTTCGGGCTTCTCCGACGCGCTTATTCTCGCTTATAAGTAGCTTCAATGCAAAGACGCGCATGGTCAGTACACATCAGTCGAAAGTAACACCAAGTCTGAAGTCGAAGAAGAGATTTTACTCGGGACGTTGATGAACTTTCGAACGATTTATATCCCTCAAAGAAAATAATGTTGCGTGCCTGTTTAAGCTCGAGTACGATACGAAGAAAAATGAAATATCATTAAAAATATTATCATCATTATTATTATTTCCATAAGAAGATATTTACAATTCTTGTTTAATATTCCACTTTGTTAAAATGGAGTAAAAAGTATAAAATGATGACTACTATGATAATTGGTAAGCTTCAAGCGATCACCCATCCAATTATTATCTCACACCAATAGATATTCACAGTGAGGTCATATTCACAATGAGATCTGTTTCGATTTGATCTTCGGTCTTTTAGATACACTTTATTTATACATGTGATTTTGTTTTTTTTTTTATCTATTGGGTACCCTGGAATAACTGATAAGACTTGTTTCCCTTCTATGATCAGCGTGGCTAAAAGCATTAATATATGGCTATCTAATATGTCCTCATCCCTTGCCACTGCGGTTCCCCCACCATATATTTTCTATATCTTTTCTATTTCAAGAACCATTAATTTTGCTGGACACGGCGTCTATAGAATTCCCCTCACTCGGTCTCCGTTTCTGTTCAGAATTTTCTTATTCCTGCCAGGACCTCCTGCTTTTCATCCGCTTCGTTTTTATTGCCTAAACTTAGAACGCCCCCCCCCCCCTCCTCTCGCTCCCTCTCTCTCTTTCTGTCACATACTTTTTTTGGTTTTACCGACTTCTTTTAGCAACTCCTGGCTTCGCTCGTCACTTGTTGCTAGAAGAAAGAGAGACAGGCTAAACGAAAAAAGTGAGCTGAATGAATAATAAAAAACGTCTTACAGATCGTCGATCTTCCCACACATCCCGCATACGTGCGAGAATTGAAAGAAAAACAGCTAAATAATGGAGAAAAAAAAAAGTATACCTAGAGTGTTTGAGATATATGGGATATTATAAGCGACAGATAATTTATTAAAAGCAAGGAAACTTGTTGACAAGGATGATAGTAATCGGGCATATATATATAAAAATGTTACACGGGCCTATGAACCAAAGAAATGATACTTTTCCGTCAAAGTTGTGATCCTTCGCTTGGGAACTTTTTGCTATCGCCAAAAGAAGTTTCCTCGCAACAATTGATTCAAGATTAAGCGTGGGAAAAGTCGAGGGAACAATAGGCAGGAAAAGAACTAGTGCGAAAAGCGGAACGGAAACGAAGGTTGATGACTTACAATATTTTTTAACATACATAAAGTTTACTTACCAAAAGGGTGGAACCGTATCGACATCAATCATCTGAAAATCCAAAATAAAAATCAACCTGATGTTTTCGTCTTAGTAAAAAAAAAGATAATTAAATAACCACTGTTTTTTAATTTCATGGCTTTTCCGCAGAGATTGATCAATCGAAAATGATCCCTATAAATCCAGTAAAAGAAATACAACAATTGAAGAATCACTCTATTACCAAAATATCGATTCCTTTTCAACAGATATTTGACAATTGAAAATTGTCGCGGCAAACAAAAGTTCATAGTGCCAATCTTCGTCTTTAAAAATTGGCATTAAAAAACATTGTCGATTTTTTTTTTTTTTTCATTGAACGGCCAAGAGCAGATTTTGGTAAAAAAAAAATTAGTCCATGGTATTTTATATTCTGTTCTACGGCCTCTCATTGCTCACGAAAAAAAAACCTTAATGTTAACCTTAACGTATATGATGCCGACACAGATATATATATATATATATATATACATATAATTGGTACAATGTATAAAACAATTCGAAAAATCTCATCCGGCTTTCGCCGGCCTCGCCGGATGGCTACCGCAAATTCATCTGATTTTCTTCTGCCTCTCGATTTTCGTGCTCCTCGCTCATGCGGCTCGATTCTCTTTTGTCGAGAAAATTCTTCTGAAAACCGATATGAGATGGTAGGTATATGTGTGTGTGTGTGTGTGTGTGGATGTGGATGTACCAAACGTATCTATATTGACTTTATAATATCTTCTTTCCTCTTACGAGCAGACGGTGTAGCTTTCATATAGACATTTCTATGGGCCATCCTAGATCGAGTGTACGTCAGTCTGACGACTAATTGAAAAACCATATCCATCAATAAAAAGTGTGTATTTTTTTTTATTTGGATTTTCTAAGCAGATAGTTATTTTTCTGTCTTCGCTCGTAAATATTTCTGCAAAAAAACAAAAAAACAGGGTTCATGCATCTACGGCTGTTTAATAACGTGAATGTCAGTTGGGACTGGCCCGAATGTAACTAATCGGGAGTTTACATCGCAGTCGAAAAAAAGGATTAATTAATGGTTTCAAAAAAAGTCGGTAGCTCCAATGACGATTTCATATTTTTGGGAGAAAATAGTGTTGATTCGGTGTGGAACGTCATATGTACATGAATATAGTGATAGCAAGGTAGATAGTCAACCATCGACGGTAAAAGAAGAGAGGGAGACGGAATAAGGGTTTATGGTACTTCCGTTACTCTCCGAAGACACCTGATATCCCCTTTCTTTTCCCTCGATCAGAACTATCGTCATACAGTACGGCTCTCTCACTTCCTCAATTCCAATACCACAAAATTGCTGTCTACACATCCCCTGATACAATATTGTATCGATTTCCTCTAGAATCGATATTTTCTTTGCTCCGTCTGATTCTTCGCGGGCCTGTGTCTTTTCAACTCTCTTGTTCTTTCCTTTCGTCTCTTTTTCGCCACCAGACATCAAGTTTGCCATTTTTACGTCCTTATCGCAAAAGAATCGAGATTGAAGAGGCGCAAGTTTCGCCATTCTAGTACGACGTCTTTGTCGTACTTTTCATTGTTTCTTTGCTCCACGATCCATTCCTTTTTTCCCTTCGCACGAAGAAATAAATTTTCCAATTATCTCTTCATTCGGTTTTTCACACCGTCCTTTCGTTCGACAAATGTAACTATTTATATGTTTTCTTTTGGTTCATATTTCCCATGAACTTATTGCTCCAAAGAATATTGATGGTGAAAATATCAGTTGATACCCTCCTAGCGATTATCAGGGGCAACGTCATTGAAAATCAACAACCTGGGATAGCCGTTACGAAATCTGTGACATAATTTCAATCAATGAATACACTAATTTCACGAAAATTCGATACTTACGACGTCTATTATTTATTTCCTGATTATTGTCAATTTTCGGAGCCTACTTCATCAAATCAAGTGACAACTATTATAAAATTATATTGTGCTGATTTGTTGAAGTTATGAAAATCACCAAGTTATTACTCGACTGCGTCATTTCACAGGATGCCATATAGTTAATTGGAAAAAAAGGCCATCAAGTGTGTTAAGATCTATTCGTACTGCCACTTACCAAAAGTAACTATGGTGAAGCCATGTTTACGTTACTTAAAGTTTGGCTGGATTGGAAATAACCACTTTTGGATAATGTTGAAACGAATCGTAATTCCACTTTAAAGTCATGTGAAGACGTCAAAATCGGACGTATCGAGTAATTACTCGATACGTCATTCTGTCATTCGATACGATTATGGTTATTCGCAAAATTGGAGCGGAGCTTGAAGCAGCTGCTCCAACAAAGTCAACCTTTGCTTCCTCTTATCTCGTCCGAATTTCCTCAACACTCGGACTAGGTATTCGCCAACACACGGTTTTGCTTCCTACGTGGTTGAACATTTCTCATACGCCAATGGAACGAGGACCAATCCTCGCGACCAGGATTTCGAAAGGGCGATATGTAAAGCAGATTTCCAATTTGGTTTACGTGTATCCATTCCTAGACTATATGAGAAAAGCGAGCCCGCAAGGCGAATTGGACTCGAGAATATCTGTCATTGTCTCACCATAAGACGATCGATCCGGTTGTTTCGCAAACTGAATTCAGTCATTGTCGAAACTTGGACCAGGCAGTGGAGTTTGAAGCCTTACCGCGAACCACCTTCCGTTCCCTTCCATATTAGCGGACGAACACACAGGACCACAATTTCATGCTCGTTAATTTATAGATTAATCCAATTATTCAAAAATTGAAACGTTCCATGAAGCTTTTCAATAAAAGAAAGCGGTATCCTTCTCTGGAAGCTTAAACGGAAGGATCAACCTGATGTTTTGTTTTAGTAACACATTGGATGAAACAAATTTATTTACGATTTTTATTATCACTATGATGAACAAACAGCAACATAAAAAAACTGATAGCTGTTAAAAAAAAACATTTTTGAACGTCGAATTAAATAACAAAATTTGCAAAAATGTAAACTTCCCTAGATAGTTTTCCAAATTTGTCGATACTTTTATTGTATATCAATTTATGGAAAAGAGCATCAACGAGATGAATTACAAAAATCGGAATTCACAGGCAAAACCAAACGAGAAAAATAATTGTCTCAGAGTTTCTAAAGGCTAATTGGGCACCGGCTCTCAATGTATCCGGCCAATTTGTATTTTTAGGTAACACTGGTAAATCACATCCCAATGTATCCGTACTTTCCGCAACGCGAATTCTCTCCTCTTAATCTGCTTAATGCGAATTTAATGAATGTTGCGCAAAAGGCTGGCCTTTTTATAAATAAAGCGTAAGCTTTGATGCAGCGAACTTAAAAAAAATTATATCGAATTTGTATCCTATAATAACGACATTTCGTTTTTCATTTGATTTTTCGCAGAAAATGGGATCAGTGCAAGGGGAGGAATTACTCTTCATTTTTGGAGCTCCGCTCGTCGATGGATTCGGACATTTTCCCAGAAATTATACGAAAAATGAAATCGCTTTATCCCAAAATATAATCCAGTATTTTGCAAACTTCGTGAAGACTGGGTGAGTACCTGAATATATAATTACTTTCATGAATCCTATCACATGTATTTTTCGTTTTCCATTCGGGAAATATGAAAATGCTTATTTCTTTGAAAACCATTCGCAAATATTATATAAACACTATTCGTATATAATATTATGAACTATTAATCGTACATTCGTAACACGACGAGCAATACCTAACAGTGGCAAAAAAAAAAGGGTGAGAGGGAATAATTTATACGAAATTTTCTCACGATTTAATAAAGTAGAGCTGGCAACGCTAAATTTACTGGAAAGATAATTAAAATTACCAAAAATAAAGTAAAACTTTATGAATCCTAATTAATGCACGGTCCTGCCTAAGTAATCGAATATTAAAGCTACATAACCATATTCTCATACCATAATTAATAGTCTTCAGAATTGCGATATGAGAATATATTATTAATTAATAACATATCATACTTTACAAAATTGTAAATTGCATATTATTCATAATAACATTATTTCTTTGCATATCATAATAATTAATAATTTTATGAATACAAATATGCAAGTAAATGCTTGTAGATTATATAAGAATATGACTTTTCGTTTATATCGTTTGTCATTTTCATTATTTTTTTTCCCACAAAAACTCTATATCAGCTTAGAACCCACATATATATTTTTTTTTATTATAAAGTTGTTTTCATAACAAGAATTAAGGACTGCTGTGAACAAATCCATTAGTACAAAAAATTACATGAACTACGTAACGTTTAGTATCAATACATTTGTTCTTGTAATTATTCTGTAAAATTTTGATATTCCATAACGGACACCGTGTTGTTTCGTGATATCTCTTTGTTCCATCAATGAAAGATAATGAAATATTTCTACCAAAGCAATTGGAAAAATCAATTAAAAGATTGAAACGTATTTGCTCTCCGATACACAAGTCATCCCCGCCCCCACTCCAACTGAATTTAGAGGGATTTTTTGTTTTTGAAAGTTTTTGAATGTGAAGACTATTCCTAACATGTATCAGGACTTATCCGTAGACAGTAACCGAGGAAAAGAGTGCGAAATCGAGTGAAGAAATTTGCACGGCCAACATTGAAAGTTGAACACGAAATATATATTTCTTTCTTCCATTCTTTTATCAGACGGACGTGCGCGGACGTTATGTAACTCTGTACCAGTTTCAGAATTTTCTTACGGTCTCGTACAGGCCAACAGACAGAATCACATTTGCGATTCTTTCGCAGTTATCCTTTTTTTCCAAACTTCGTAAATCGATGGAATTCGTGCGACGATTTTCAAGGCTACGTTTTCAGTATTTCGTGTCTATATAGGCCAGGCACTTATCTTTTGGCGTGAAAGAAGAATGTGCTGCTGGTATACACCGATAAGTATTGGACCTCTTAAAAATATCCGTCTCTGGTAAATGTCTCATTGACCTCGAAAAGAACACAGTTGTCAGTACACAGTTTAGTAATTTTATCACCTTTTCGTTTTTGCAAGAGCTCATACCTCAAAAGGTAGCTTAACAATTTGTTTTTAACAATTTCTCTTTCTTTTCCTTTTGGAGTAAGATAAACTCAATTTAATGGCATTAAAAGGAAGAATAACTGGACAAATCGATAAAAAGATATCAGCAATACAATTTTAAACCGCTGCCTTCCAATCATTCAATTTCGGATTTCTATTGTCATTTTTTCTTTTGAAATTCCGACTGATTAAAGTTCGCCCTCAGAGTTTGGCATGGAACGGATGATTCAGTTATTTGAGTTCTTATCATAATACATATCTGCCTTTACATGGGAGCCTCATAACGGTATGATAGATATTTAGAAGCGGCAAGGAAAAAGCTAGAAAGGGCAAAGGAGACGGAGGAAAAATCGCGAAGACAAAGCAGATAAATAAAGTGGAGGGCACAAATTCTCTCCGCTCTCTTTTTCTTGGGAGAAGAGATATTGAGTCACTCTTTGTTTTTAATGGAATTTGGCGAGTTCATAGTGCGAGTAAAAATGGTTGATACTTTATTTTTCCATATCTCTGAAACCAAAGTTTCGAAAGGTCAACTGCACCCTAGAAAATGGAGGTTCTTTTCGACGATAATTCTTCAACAAATGGAAATAAGACGAACTTTAAAACTGCCAAACTGGTTCATTTTTAGGTATTATAACAATAAAAACATTGCAGATAACAACGGGTTTTATTTTCTTTTTTGTAGTATTTTTGTAAATTTTTGTAACTTTTTTTGTAAATATTTTGTTTATTTTTTAAATGCAAAAATTGTTTATCCACTTTTTGCTTCATGCAGATAATTCGTCAACAAAACGAAACGTGAGGCATTTCACACGAGGCAAAAATATTTCATTTTTCAATAGCATGAAAAATGAAAACTTTGCATATGACAATGAATTTTATATGATTTTTTTGTATTTTATTGATATATATTTATCATATATTTTCTGCTTACATTTGGAAAAAATGCATTTTTCAGGGCGTTACAATCATTTTTTAATGTAATTACTGAGTAAATTTGCCCTCAATATCGCGCGAGATAGAGGTTGAAACCAGCCTCTATTTTTTTAGCGAATATCGACGGGGTTTCGACGAAAATTTCGTGTTACACTTTATTACTGCTGGAAATTAAAATTAATGTTTAATAAGTCAGGGCATTCGCCGCTATTGTTTGGTTTCGGTGGAATGCAATTTTTAAGGCAATAAAAGCTTTGAAAGTATTGAATTTTTCGGTTTTTGGATATAACATGGAATCCGTAAAACATTAAATTGCAGTTCAAATACAAAAAATACTGTAGGTTTATTATGATCAATCAATAAAACATACACACCCACATTTTTGTTTCACCTTTCTATAGTGAAATGCTACATACCAGTGGAGAGTGGTATACGAAGTAGAGTTTTTCAATTTGATATTAATAATAAAATCCACACCCCCACTGTATTAAAAACTCAGAAAAATGGACCTCCGGCTTACTGGTCGATGTGCCAACCAGAGCACGACTGATCGGTCACCGCACCAAGTACCAACCTCTCGCAAGACTGCCTAACTTCAGTAATATAATTTTTTTTAACACCGGAACCACAAAGGTATCATAAAAATCGTGTGCATGAAAAATGATGAGAAAATTACAGTTCTTTTTTGGAATTATATGATTACACGTAGTTCCATGATTAGTTGTAGGTTCGAAATGATTAATAGAAAAATGTATTTATATGGATGAAGCAGGGATTTACCTGGGTAACAAATGAATATCAGCTATCTGCCAGCGAAATGAATTTATTGGATGTTGAGCAATGGTGGAACAACTAGTATCGTTTAATGTAATTGTAGAGTTCAGTGTTAACTGGAAGGTGACCGATCCAATACAGCAACATCAGTCGATATAAATTATCCCTTTTGTAACCGAAGCCATCGCTCATCTATCAGGCCTGATTCAATGAATTGGCAAAGTGTACAGGAATTTCTCAATGTCCTGTTCGGTTTCCCGATCACCGGGAAACCGAACAGGACATTGAGAAATTTCAAATATTCCATCCGCGCGATAGTATTTATGCATTGCTTTCATGCTATTTCTGCATTTTGCCTATGTGCCTTTCTAACTCTGCAATGGAATTCAAGCTCGCTATCAATAAACAAAGTCGAGTCAATGCAGAAATAGCATGAAAGCAATGCATAAATACTATCGCGCGGATGGAATATTTGAAATTCTTCAGGAATGAAAATTTTCCACAGCAGAAGATAGCACGAAAAAAAACTCCAAACATCGCCAGTGATTACCAAAATTATTTGAACGAAAGTCTCGGCAACCCCATGCGGAAATTGAATTGGGATCTTTGATCGGATCCATAAACAATTTCCTTAACTTTAAACAGCCATTTTCAGAGGTGGAATTTTTTTATCATAAAATAAAATCATCAATCTCTGCATCTATGAATTCTACAAGAACTGAAGCTCGATTTTTCATTGAAAACTTAAACGTCGATAAGATAACGCGTTTCGAAAATTTGCGAGGTTAATCCGACCTTTGACATGTCCTTCTGCCTTTAAGGATTCCAACGACGTCTAATGGAAATCATGATGGTACCTTCAGTTTATCGTAATTGTAAGTTGTCAATAGATATACGTACGTACATCCATTTTCTCAAGGCTCTCAAAATACTTTCCTGATAAACAAAACTGCGTTCCTTTATTGCCAACCGTTCAAAAAAAAAAAACTAGATTTTCAAGAAAAAAAAAAATGATAAAGGTTCTTCGCAGAAAGTCTGATCCGGAAATTAATAGAGCAAACCATTTCTAAAGAACAATGATTATTGAATAGTAAAAAAAAACATAATATATAAATACGTAATATCGCCTGACTGATTTTGGAACATATAATGATGGCGCGGACGAAAGATCGCCATTAACGCTAATCCAACGGACAAGAGATTCTCTCTTATCAGAGAGATGTCCTAGGTGCAGGGGAAAGGAAATTATAAACGAGGAGTCCGCTAGGAAGGCAATACCGAGGGCGGAGGAGGTGGAAGGAGTTACGACTGTCCTATACGAGAGAGGGGCTGAAGGAACACTGTGGAAAACCAATAAATTATGTGATTTATTACCGGGATACAAATTATCAGTGCATTATGCTTGGTCGCTTTGCATTTACTGCGCATGCAAGCACGCGACGAGAATGAAAAGAGGCCTGTCAAAGACAAAGGGTAATCCCTCAAAATCCATGAAGTTTCATGTGACCACTAATCTCGCTTTGATTACCGCGATATAATATAATCAGAAATGATTAATTTGGATCATTCATATTCTAATTACGAAATATATATTTATTAATTATCGCATAATTAATTATTAACTATGATAATCTAATATCATAATTAAGATAATTATGATAGTATAATAAGATCAATAAATTATCTGAAAGGTCTAACTCATTAGTAGAGATAACCCTTATCGTGTCACAATCCGAGACATGGTAGAATGGATATTTATTGGATGAACGGTGGCATCAGAATTCGGTCGATAGCCACTGCTGAATCTAAGCGAGGATTATACCAACTGTCGAAATATAAATGCCGAAAGTTGTATATCATATTGATCGATCTAGAGTTTTTTAGGTCTGGAGTCCTAGTTCATTTTCAATAATCTTGATTTATACAGTTCTAGGTAATTCTACATGATATTGATTGATAGCTTTCTAGATCTTTCCAGATATTATTAATTGATAGAGTTCAAGGGCTTTGTAAATAATATCGATTGATATAATTCTAAATCTTTTTATAAATTATATTCATTGATAGAGTTTAAGATTTTTCTGGATAACATGGATTAATAGAGTTCTAAATCTTTCCAGATAATATTGTTAATTCTATTCCAGTTCATACTATTTATTAGAAAAGGCTTGGTCAGTGCTGTAAATTAAACAGCGAAACGAAAACAAAATTCATTTGACTTGGGGTTGAGACTATGTTTTCTATATGTTATTGGGGTCGCTGTAACCGAGTCTGAAGTATATTTAAGCCCTATCACGTTAGGTTTATACTATAACCTCACTATTATAATAGTCATGATTGCTCTTCAAATGTGTACCTTTATTTTTGCTACGTCTTTACACTTCTGTTTTCTTTCTCATTGCTACTGACAGTCTTATGTCAAAGTATGAACGCAAACTCAGACGATTGTTACGAAAAAAGATTCTTTTATAATTCACAGGAATGTTTTAACTGCGAAGCGTTCTAGACATTTACGTAAATTGAAAGAGAAGGTCATTAAATGGAAAAATATTATATGAATTCTTCCATACTGCCAGTCTATTTCTTCTTTATCTATAATGTGCCAGACGTTGATGCGCTGAAATAAAGTCCTCGATACATGGAATATGTTTCACCGTCTACTGGTACACATACCATAGATATTTGACAAGGAATTCTGGAATCTTCGTTTCCGCTCGGTCAAAAGAGGATTCCGAGATCTGAGTACCTCAGATTCCGTACCAGAGGATGAATTTTTCAACAGTTGTTTCGAGTTTATGACGTTGCGACTTGTAATAAATGCCGTTCTCACCGTGCACTGCCTTTAGATCCAATCTCCGGAATGGAATTGTACAGGTGACGAAGTAATTTGATCTCGTTTCGACTGTGCTGCATTGTTTTTTTTTCTATCGACAACAATTTTAATATGAATTATTGTCGAACGAACTAAATATAAAATGATCGCTACGCGCTGGAACTTAAAAAGTTCATTTTTAAATCCTTTTATCATAATGTGTAATTCAACAGAAAGCATATAAACTACTCGGAATTTGTTAAAATTAATGTTTACAATTTTTGCAAATGAATTACCGAATGAATTTATCACAAATTTTCAAGAAACTTCGTATGATTTTCTGAATATAAAATTACGTAAATATAATCGATGAAATAAAAACGTGAAAAATCGTAAATTCGGGACGTTTCAACATTTATCAAGAAGCGACGATAAGCTGATTGAAAAATCGCCATGAACGATTATCCACAAAAATGTACTGTTTAAAAGTGCAAACCAACATAATATGAAAATTCCGTGGGATCCAGAAAATATGAATATATTTCGATTCAAAATACGACCAAATGTTCGTATTACGTGGTCACTGTAGTGCAGAATGAAACTGCTCTTTTCCCAATCCCCCAACGTTTCCATTGACATAACACGTCCGCGGATATCCGTGCGTGTAACAAAGAACAAACGACATAAAAACGTATATAAAAAGAAAGAAAGAGTTATAAAAAATTGTTGAAATTGTGAAACGATACGTTCGCGTTGACCGGTTCGTGAAAAAAGAAACCCACAGAATTAATATCGCGTCGGGGTATTATATTGTCGAAAGTTTACGCTCACCCATTTTCGCTTCGTTGAAAAATTTGTACAACGAAAAAAAAAAAAAAACAAAACAAAAAGAAGCTTCGTGCCTCCCGTTTGCTCGCTCCGTGACACTCTTTCGGCACGTACCGCGTAGGTACATTTGTGTGACTTTGAATTGAAGCTCTGTAACGTGACGGTCATTACAATAGTTCTCGTTGGGAAATTCAAACTTCTCTTTCTCGCATCCCACAAAAGTATTTGCATACTGCGCGTGCGATATACAACATACGAGACACATATGTACGAGTATTTAAAAAAGACAAAAGGATATCACCAGTTTCTCGTTGTACCTTCCGCGTACAATCAAATTTTTGTATTCGTACGTTACCGTTATATATAAACCGTACACGAATTTGTATTCAGTTGTGTTTCTTTATCGGAATACGTTTCGTATGTGAACGGTTCGTTGAGAAACGCTAAGTAAATTCGGAATCGATCCGGTTTACAGATAAAACGATCAAGCGCCTATGACGGATTGAGGAAAATGTAATTGGGGATTAGTAACTGTTCAAATCATCAAAGATTTCAGTCGACCAGAAATGCTTTCAGATAGAATCTTATTTTATATCAAAGGACGCTAATTCCATTTGAGCTATTGAGATTACTTAATATAGAAAAGCCTTACTAGTGCAGAAATCGTTATACTTTATACCTCACCCACACTTAACAGTCCACTCCTCTTTTCCAATTGCGTTTGAACTTGCCAAACGTATTTCCGGATGAAATATTTCATCAGGTGAATAATAATTATTACGAGAACATCATAATCAACATCTGCTTAAGTTTTATACATACGTCTTGGAATACGCAATGATCGAACAGGGCAGAAAAAAAATGTTTAACGTTATATTTGATATTATTATCCAATTGTTACAATCATATTAGTCAATAGATTTGGTTCGTATAATACGACAAGTAATTACAGGTATTACTTGCTTGTGTAAATCCACTTTTTTCCATCAAGACACCATGAAGCGCTTTGTTACGAAGATCAGGTAACGATATTAATGTTTTTTTACGCCGAAAAAGAAGAGGTTGAAAATATTTTGTCTTGGATCATTTGAGGAGATCTTTCATGTATGTCCTTCTATCGTATAGATATGTGCCTGGTTTTCTCCGATACTGCAAACCCCAATAAGCCTGCCAGCTTCTTCTCGCCGAGGCGGGCTTCCGGTCTGAAGGAATACTAAAGCAAACCTCTAATCCTAACATGTGTGAGACATAGTCGGTTCCTAGCAAATCCAGACTCCAATGCAGCTTTCCTCCTAACCGCCATCGATGCAACATCTGCGGCCATGATCCACTCGCAATTCTAGGCAGCAACTCTACAGTTTCAAGCTCGAAATCGAGCGCATAATGGAGACGCGAAATGTTTGCGATTACTATTTAGTAGAAGCTCGAAAAAAAGCCATCAACGTACATACGAACTGTCAAATACTTTAATCGAAATATTGCTGAATGGATATTAAAGAATAGGCAATATTCTTGAAAATTTGAGAAATTATAATTCTTGATAGAATAATAATCACAAAAATTATTTTAGAATTTTTCATTACATAATTCAGTAGTTAGAAACATATGAGTCAAACGTGACAACTTATGGGGAAAGGAACTCATGGAAAAGTTAATTGTATCCAAAACCAATGGAACCAAATCGTTAGAAATTCTGAGAAATATTATATCAAGATTTAGGATCAACAGTTTGATCAGGCTAAGTATCAAATAAATAGATTGTGTTGTCGAGTGTGACATACTATTTATGAAATAGTGAACGATTTATTTTAACGATGAATCAAGCAGCAATCATTGGAAAAGTCAATATATATATTGACTTTTTTGGTAATTATTGATAATAATAAAATTATCAGAGCGTATTAATTAAAAGTAAAGATCGAGACATTTTTGGTGGTTATTTCGAGCAGATGTGTAGCTGTTTTTAAGGCCAAACATACACGTCACAAATCCACGTTTTCCCTATTTTCGAAGAATATTTTGACATCTATCATCTTTCGTTTATCCGCTACACCTCAGTTAAGATTTTTCGACACTTTTACATAGCGCACGGCGAAACGTCGCGATCGAAACGTGATCCTGTGCTTCGAAGATACCACGCGACAGAGTACGAAAACCGGAAACACACGAGACGCTTCGACAGATGCTCGCAGTCCAGTGTCTATGATAACAGGAAAAACGTGAATGCGCGCGGAATGACGATAAAGCTACCGGAAGGGCGCACTAACGCCAGCCGCGACCCGGGCATTGAGCCACAGATCCGACGAACTTATTCGTCGCATATGCGCAAAGTCCCCCACCGGGGGACCGAGCACGATTCAACGGGAGAAAGCATGAATATGCAAAAGCAAAGGTGGCGTCGAACGAACCGACTATATTTCAGTGCAGTACCGCCTGGAGCAACGTAAAATTCGTTTTGTCGATCCTCCATACTGTAGCTGATCCCAACGAGTACATACACGTTTATAGACATTTGCCGAAGGTTGTATATAAGCGTATAGCAGTGTGTGTATATATATACGAACCGATGCTGATGGCCGGCGGGTCGTGGTGCAGCTTTGGCTATCACTGAAGTTAAGCAGCCTTGCGAGTGGATAGTACTCGGTGCGGTGACCGTTTTGACCTTGTTCCGACTGGCGACCAGTAAGCGAGGTGCCAACCTTCAACAATTTTTGATGATTTTTAATAACCATACCTCAAGAACTAAAATATCATTGTTAGGGTAAGTCCGTGGTAGTTGGTTATAGTTTTTCCTAAAACGCTATTTAAAAAAAACCAAACATATAACAAGAATTTTATTTACTTTTGCCTTGTATTTCGACAAAAGTTTATACGTATCCTTGCTTCCACGCGCGTCACGAAGCGAACTTAACGGTAACTAGTGCCACCTAGCCAACAATCCCATAAATTATTTCGATGGGCCATTTCTCCATTATGGCCATCTACCCCGGAATTACCTTATCAGCACATTGTTGTTTCTAAAGATAGAAGTTACCTACTTCGACCCTCCACTTTTTTTTTACTTTTCAATGATACTGTTTAAATTATGTCCGTTTCCTTCGAACGTGGCAATCGATCAATAGAAACAAGAAAAACGTTCCGACATAGATAATTATAGAGTCTGAGATATAGGGCAAGAAAAATTTCAAAGAATAAAAATGACAATGATAACGAGATCCCTCTCTACGGCTCATCGCGCTTGCTCAACTCAGGGTTTACTGAAGTTCACGTTTCAGTTGCTCCCACGTTGCTTTTTTTTTCTTTTAAAATTGCTGTAACATTTTTCTACGTCCTTTCCGACTGCACTTTGTGAACTGTGCCAGCTTAATGCTATGCCGCATCACATAGCTCTCTCAATTACAACAGGAAAATCAGTTTCCTCGATAGCAGACGCGATTCCGTTCTCTCTTCTTTCACACACACACGCACACACGCACACACACACACACACACATATATATATATATATACACACAATCTTTACTTTTCTTTCGTTGCTGTCTGCAGTTCGCAAGATCTTTTCTCTCTCTCTCTCTCTGAATCTCCTTCTCTTACTTACTTTTGTCCCATCGTGGAGGAGAATTCTGCTTCTTTTCGTGCGATAAGATAGACATTAGCGCCATAGTCATTGCGATCGTAAGGGGTCTTTCCTTCTCGTTGTCATTGCATCGTCGCTGAAAGCTTCCATTGGAACTTTACTTCGCGAGAGTTCCGACCGGAGAAACGAACATTTTTAATTGCCCATTCACATAATCGTGGCAATGGTGATATCCGTACAATGGGTACGTAAAATTTCAGCGTTGAATGGACATTGGTATATACATAAGTAGCACCTGTGACACACCGTTAAAAAAAAAAAAAAACAGAAAAGAATTCCTCTACTATTGTCATTTTTGGTTATCTAAAAGTTTTGATTCCCAAAAGAAACCGTAAAACTACTACTTTATCACGATTTCTTCACAGTTAAGACGAGCAATCGCAGTCGATTTGTACATTTATTCACAATATGGTGTATTCAGTATAAACAATTTATCATCGATCGTAAATGTGACACCTGTTTTTAAATTACCACCGTATCGGATGAGATCCACTGGAACGGACTATTTCCGGAGAAAAAAATATCGAAAGGAGGGAAAGTGTATATGAGGTACGCAAAGCACGCGATACCGATAACTATCGTATGTCTTTATACACGTGTAACCGTCCATCGCAGGGTGAACGTGCTTCGGTCGTTTAATGCTGCGAGCCGGTTATTCTACCCGTAATTTGATATTATCCACGATATATACACGTATTTGCATACGCGGGAAACGTTGAATTCTCGTTAACCGTTATTTTTCAAATAATAATAAATTCAATAAAATATAAAATTACAATAAGTTGTTATTATAATATTAATCATTTTAATTATAATGACTGTTCAATTTAATAGAATATTTCTATTTTTTAATAACTATCTGACGACCATGAGGAATATTATCGAAATTCCATTGCAAATATACTAGATTGATTTCCCTGCGATGATGATTGACATGGAATGATTATTTTCCATGTTCAGACTTCAATTCTAGGTCCTTCATGAATATCCAGCTTGCATCAACCGATTCATAAGCGTTTCATAATAACTGCTTGATCGTTAGGATAACAAGTGCATCATACCTTGGCGAGTACGCCAACTGCATACGAAATTTTGTTTGCATAAGTCGCCTCCTTTATCACGTCCCATGGGGCTTGCCTGATCGATCAAAACGAAAGATACCCCGGACCGCTCTGTTTCACGAAATATCTTTAATAACGCATAATCTCGCCTGAATAGCTTCAATAATACATTATTTTGTATGAATCGATTTCGATGTTATGGGGAATCAGTTGGGGGTATTTTCGATTTATTTTACAAGTAGGTTTCATGGGTCTATGTGCAGCGGGTGGGCCAGGCAATTTCAAGAATGATCAAGACTTACAGGCAAGTAGTAAGAGCTCAAGCGTCAGTAAATGAGTAAAAGCGTCGCGTCTGACCATACAACAGGCTGCACCACTTGGCCTCGATTTTATACGTATTTAAGAATCAGCCGTAACGTATCTACAATTGCCACTTGTAAATTGACCCGAATTAAACTTTTGGTTTCTATTTTGAGCACCAAGGCTATTATGGGAATTACAAAATTAAGATTATTTTCAAAAATAGCCCACCTTCAAGCCCACCTTATTTATTTTTAAGTATAATAAAAAAAAACCTATGATGTTGAAATAAAACAGAAATGTTTATTTAATCATTTGTTCCATAATCAACTATAAGCTTTTTTTTTAAAAAATCGGCTTCTGGGCCCTATTCAGACCAATGTTTCTTAATAAGGTTATATCCGCTGTAACTTGATACAAAAAAAAATTTTTAAACTACATAATCATCAATTTTGAAATTAAATTTTGATAGCGACATGTATAGTGCCGATAAACCACCACATATAATTAGAATAAAGATTCACTTAGTAATATTGAAAACATTTTTACTTTTCGAAAGTTTTTGTACGTGGAAATTTAAGAAACGCCTACGTGCGATCGCACGCCTTGCCTTCTATCAAATGCAAATTTGTTTGAGTTCGCCGCAGCGCGGCGGTTGCTATGGCAATTGCGTCCATTGAAAGTTAGACACTCGACGATGAGAGCTCAATCCGTTTGACTTTGTAGTTTTGGATATTCAAAACGTGGGCTTTATTAGGCACCAGGCCTTAGATGGGTCAGGTACCTTATATGAGACAATACAAACAACTTTTGCGCGTGTATTTTTGCGCGCCAGCAACAGCATAGTGTTTTTATTTCATCATATACTCTCTTTGGAAAAGGCTGCGAATGGTTCCAAGAAAAGTAAAAAGCAATCGTGAAAAATGAAGCTGGAAATAAGTGATGCAGGGATCACGATTGGAAAACAGTTTCCCAATGGTATTAGGAAGTGAAGCGTGACCGAAGGATTTCGATTGCCAAAGATAAGAGAACGATGTACCAACGTATACCTGAAAGTTCACCAGCATACCTTGATCATTCTGTTTTACTGTGTTACCATCGAAATTCTCGCGTGACCTTTGCCCCAGACCCTCCGAACGGGACGTCTGATTGCTGATCAACTTATCGAAATTCCTCGCAATCCACCGCTGTGTTGATTATCATTTAGCAAGGGTCCCTCACTCGTGACGATTGACAACGAGATCCCAGGGGCGAGTAAACAGCGGAACCTCCCCGGAAAACGAAGGGAGATAGGGAGCTAGTAGTAGTACGAACGCACGTATGACCCTACTGTAGAGACATCCATAATAGGGCCGGCGAGACCATTTGCGGTACCGATCGATTCATCAGCTTTTCGTTTTGAAGTACGAACAGTCAATGCCAATGCAGACCCTGACCGGAAAATGGATCAGTATGAAAACGATACGATGATTTCCACTGTACGTTCCTCGAACAACAATTTTTTAATTTTCTAATATAGCTCAATCTCAAAGTGATTAATAACTTATTAATAGTCACATTACTCCTTGGGCAATAGTTTTTAAAAAGGCGTCTTCTGGGCCTTATAACGACAACTGTTCCTAATAAGGCTATCCCATTGTAGCTTCGTAAAAAAAAATTAAAAAATACATAATCTTCAATTAAAAATTTAAATTTTGATAACAACATCTATAGAGCTGATAAATCACTACATATCATTAGAATAAAAATTCACTAAGTGATATTGAAAACATTTTTTGTATTCGAAAGTATTTGTACGTCGAAATTTAATAAACGCCTACGTCCATCCTTCTATCTTTTTTGACTTTGTAGTTTTGGATATTTAAAACGTGGGCTTTATTAGGCACTGGGCCTTACATGGGTCAAGTACCTTATACTACAGTAAACTTGAGAAAACTCGTGGGCCAGGGTCAGCAAAGGGAAAGAGGTGTGAGGTTGGCTAAAAGTGAGTATATTCAGTTTAAAACGATCCCAACCGATCCGCCAGTACTGATCGTGTTCTATAACGTTCAACCGTTCGACGCTTACATAGGAATAATCCCAAGGATTTAGCGTCAGTCAAGCTGAGTTACGAATAGAGCCAAAGAGAGATAGAGAAAGAGAGTGAGAGTGAGAGGGGAAGGGAGGAAGCGGCTGTACACAGCGGATTTGGTTTCCCCCTCCACCCTCCTGGCTCAATGGCCTCGTTATATCTGAACACCTCGGAACGCTGACGACCTGGATGAATCCCTGGGCAAGCCTGCCGAAAATATACTCTACATCGTTACCTCGATTTATTTCACAACCGACTTATAGCGGCTTACGGAACAAAAAAATAAAAAACAAGTTCCACGATATTACCTTTGCACGTACACTTCACGTATACGGAGTGAGTCTTGCAAGGCAAAAGATATCTGGTGCATCCTTTTTTTGTTCACTAGGGTACGTCGGATCCAGTATTAAGAAATTGCATTTTTGGATGAGGAGTGCCCACCACACGAGTACGGTGAAACACGTATTCTACGAATCCTTGACCCTCCCTCCCTCCCTTTCTTTTCTATCATCGCTGCTGTTTTCTTTGTTACTTTTTCTCCACAGTGATTCATTTTTTAAATGCAAAAGTGCATCAATTCAAGAATAAATGAAAGTTCAAGTAATCACAATGGGTGCATTTGGATATGAATTAAATAACATTGCTCTGTTTCTCTCGAACCCTCGCCACATCTGTCTCAAACACTTTTTGATATCATCATTAATTTCCTGAAGACCCATCCAGCTACCTCCCAAATTGTTGTTCCAAACTACAAATATAGATACAACGGACATCTACACAAATATGATGGTGCTGATATTTGCGGTGTGCAATTCCTTCCAAAAGTTTTGCAGACCCTCACAAATGAGTCAGCTTCACTGCTGCCACGCAGGCTAATTATCCAGATGCTCTGTACGAATAATTGCGTTATAAAGAGATTAATCACCGCAGGTTTTCTCACGTCAGTTCGCTCATGACTCCACAGTTCCTTCAACCGCTATCAGAAAAAGTTTGCTTTTTTCTACACACCCGTACATAAAGGGGATTCTAGCACGTCTCGGGTATATTCTCTTGTACGCTGCGTTCAGAGTGTTTCCGGTTTTCCCTCAAAAGTAACGGATCTCCATCAAAGATGGATGGAAAAAACATCGAGAAACCATTGTTCCTATTAGTAATTGCCGTTACACCTGTGCAGGAATTTATTGCAATCGATCAGTCGTAATTGTTGTTTATGACAGTGAAATTCTCATCGTAACAATAAACCTAATTAACCATTTAAATGAACATAAATTTCTAAGATTAAATATTCATAAAATCCTTGTACTCGTTTTTTTTCATGCGTTTGTTAAAATAGAGGTGAATGCAAATCGAAATAATATTAAAAGACATTGTTAACCTAAAGCGGCATGTAATTGTTGAAAAAAATACACCTCAATAATATCTATTTGTAAAAAACAAGAATAATTTTTTGTTTTCTGTCGATCAACCAACTGGGCAGAATCAAGCTCAACCTGCCACGTTTAAAGGACCTTCATAAAATCGTAAACCGGAAAAACGAAAAAAAAAGAAACATAATTCTTTTTCATGGGTTTATTATCATTGAAATAATTTGAGTGAGAGAAATAATTATTGTAAAAATGTAACGCTTGGTCGTTCTCTACATAAACGTTGTTTTTTATTTCTTTGTTTGTGCCCATTATTCTTTTTGTTCGTGCCCACGTACAAAACGTATGCACACGTATTGAAGGTGCATTTGGTCGAACAACGCAGCGAGAAGTACAGTAGCGGGTATGCATTTGTAGTTGAGCGTATGTCTGCATTATGCAATGTTTGCTTTGGGATTACGGCGGTAAAGTATGGCGGGCGTGGCTCGTATTTGCCCGTTTCGTGGTTATTGGGAAGGCCGTCATACGTTCCGTGCTCATCCTATGGCAACACAGAATGTTTGCAGCATCAACGTGGCCGGTGGTAGGCCATTGAACAAAGTACGTACAAAGTACTTTATGTCAGATCGACCACCTCTCATCCGAATCCTATTCATTTCCATTTTTTTTTCTTCTCGTACGTTTCGCTGTATTTACATTGAAAAATTCACTAAAGCGAGAGAGATAGAGAGAGAGAGAGGGATGGTGGCTTCCTTGGTGTTCAAATTTGTTTTTCGCTGAGCAAATGTGATTTCGGAATAATGAGATATAGAAAAATGAGGAGTGACAAATATTACAAAAGACAACAGTTAAATTAATTTAAGAAAATAATCAAAGGATTAGTCAATTAATGTAATTAATTAATTTATAGATTAATATAATTAGTTATATAATTAATAAAAATTAATTCCACAAAATCTTTATTATTTATATACGAAATTATTAATTGGTCGATTATTCGATATAGTGTTATAGTTAATTTTTGCGTTATTAATAAAATTAAGCATTGATTAAATAAGAATTATAATAACGTAATCAATACCGAACTAAATCAAATTAAATAAATTACACGATGAGAGAGGCTGGAAAGTAAATTAGATAAAGAAATAAAAAAAGTACTAAAATAGTACTACTGTACTAAAGTACTAAAGTACTAGTAATATATACCATCAGTTCTGTACTAGTACTTTAAGTACTAAATTAAATACTACTAAACTAAATCAAATTAAATTAATTATATAATGAGCGAAGATGGAAAGTAAATTAAATTAAAAATAAAATACGTCAAGTCGATTCTGCATAGAACGGCTCATGTGCAGATGAACCGATAGATAGTTTGAGAGGTGTACTGACTTAAGCGAAATGCGCCGTTTTGGTCCAAACCTTCGTCCATCCTATCACTATGCTTATTCTTATCCAATAATCTATCTCGCCCTCACCCACCCATCATGACGATTATGCTAAATTATTGTTCGCCATTGCCGTATCGTCCCTTCCTGCTTTGAGTGTGCGAACGAAAATCTCCGCATCCCGGCTTCGAGTGTATCTCTAACGAGCACGAACGATGAACATCGACGCATGAATCCGGCAATTCACCCTATTGCGACAATTAAGTCGTATTAACAACTTTAAGAATTCGCAATAAATTTCCGTTATGCATAAAGATTCTTAGTATTTTTGGTGAAATTATTTCGTAGTGATTGAGTCAATGAGCGCTTCATCTAATCTAATCAGATTGTTCAAAGAGTTTTTTATTAAATATATTTTTGAAAGTTTTTTGCAATTTATAAACATTTTTTAAAGAGTGACGCAAGAATGTATCGGGCTTACGAAAAGCTTTCCAATACTATTATAAGCTGAAATTTAGGATAATCAATAATTATTCATTTTGAACAAATAAGTAAGATTATTGAAAAATCGTTGGAAAATTTATTCACGATTACATTAATAATAATGCATTCGAAATTCTATAAGGTTGTTAATAATTAATTGAATTTTATTAATAATAATAGAAGGGGAAAAAACAGAATTTTATTATTTATATAGAATTTTATTATTAATTATGGAAGAGGAAAAATCTCTTTCGCAGTAACTTAACGCCTGAAGATTGATAATGAAAATGATTCGCAGTTTAAGGAATTCAGTTATTTTCCTAATAACGGAATTCAAGTATTTCCCTGGTAACACAGTGCTTGTTTTCTAAATTTAATTCAACGATATTTATACGCGGTTGAAAACATACAAAAAGCTTTTCCAACCCTTTTCCAGCTTTCGGAATCCGTGGCAACAGCCAAGTTGGCAATTCAACGTTGATGCTCTTGAACTACCTCATGAAAATATATCCCACGTATAACGTATTGAAAAACTTTGTTTTTAAAGTAATTTATTATCCGAACTAATAACAAAAGCCTGATCTTTGAACTTTGGGATTTAACATAAAAAATCAACTATAAAATTTATGCAATCTTTGATGTATCAAGAAAGTTTGATGGGGTGGTATTCAATTGCAGTTTCAAAAGCTTTCTACTAATAATCAACATAATGGAACTGAGCATTAGGTTGAATGCATATGCAAAGTGGCACTGCAATCGATGCACGGTGCATTGAGTGGGCTGATCAGCATGCGCAGCAAGCGACTGAAGGAGCTCGGCAACTCCGTCAAGCAAGCTCAAGTAGAAATTGGGGATTCGGTGTTGCTGCGGAAGAATTAGTAAATGGTGCAGAAATCACAAATTCAAGCGCGGAATACTTATTTCAGTGTTATGCCGAGGCTCTCTTATTTTATTTTCGTTTATATCGAAAAATAAGAACTTTTTCGAAATCGTTATTTATCGTGAAAAGGAAAACAATAAAAAATGATTGTTTAATTTCTATCAATCTTTTTGTTTTTTTTTGAGCATGCTAAAAAAGGAATGTTAAAAATTGCTATATAATTTCGATTTCGATGTCACTTTTTTCATTGTCTTTTTTGTCTATAAACTATATTTTTTTTTTTGCTCTGATCGTCACATTACCAAATCTGCTGACTAAAATGCCTTAAAAACTTCGCCTTAATATAAAATTATCCACAATACTGCGTACGGCAAGCCTGTATCGTAAGCCCAAAGCCCTATTAAAAAAACACATACACACATTTTTCAGATTGATCCGTTTTTCATACGCTTACCTTTACGCGTTAAACTCTCCTAGAAGATCGTAATCCTTCATTGCAATATACAAAAAAGAAAAACCTCTCTTTCCTTTTAGATTTCATTTTAACAGTGTCCCCGATCAGATCGGCGCGAGCCAATCTCATCTCTAATGCCTTGGTGTTTTCTTTTTTTTTTTTAAATCGTAATAAGAAATTTATAATTGGTCGAGGGAATAGATTTTTCACGAAAGGACGGATAATTGAAGAATGCGATGATCGGCTTTAGAGATCAATAATGATTGCGTTCTGTAACTGGTGCTTGACCCACCGGACGAGCGACTTTTCCCAACTCCCCTAAAATTACGAATATCGATATCTGTCAACCCTCGTCTGCAATCTTTCTCCCCTCTCTTAACCGCTCTTCTAGAAGGTCCATCTGGCAACCACGTTTTACGGATAGACCTGGAGAGAATAAAGAACCGGATATTTCGCTCGGCCTTTCGCGTTTCTCCTTCGTCGTCTTGGGGATTCGCTGTACCTATCACAGGGTTTGCAACCTTTGTCATTTATCCATTATGCATACATTGTATGTATACTGCATAGACCGAGGTGGAAGTGAATTTTCTCCCCCCCCCCTTCTACCACTGTCTCCCTCTTTCCCTCCATTTCTCTCTCTTCCCTTCCTAGTTTCCAGCTTTCGCCCCTTTAACCGCAAAACCGACTTACCTGTTGCCAGTTGGTATCAAGATCCTCAAAGAGTTTGCAATGGTGACTTGTAGCTGCCGCAGGGCAAAGCAATCTGCCGTCCTCTCGAGTACTTTATTGAAATGAAACTCAGTCTAGACACGAACGTGTACATGGAATGTCTTTTAAAATTAATTTTCTCAAGCGGATGAATAACGTAATCGTGTAATTCCCAGGGGGAAGTAATTTTATCATTTATTACCAGCGAGAGAAAAAAAAAAGTCGTTTCGACGTAAGAAATTGCAGGTGAAGAATCGTGGCAACGAACCGAAACGTGAGGAATCTGTTTGACGAGTCCTGTTCGTTTCAAACGATTGATGGATCTCGGTAAATTTTTTTCAAATTTTTATATTGCAGGATATTAAAAATTTTGAATAATCGTCTGATGCTCGGGACTACTGAAATTCATGAGGACAGTCCATCTTGCGGTGCAGAACTCACCAGACTGAATGTAAACTTTGGGTTACAACGATAGAACTCCAAATCAAACTTTGGACACGGTTTTCTTGGAACTGTGTATTCAAAATGGTATACACGATTTCGCGACACAAAATTATTGCTTGACTTTTTTTTCAATTTTTTTTTTCGTTTTTTACTAACGGAGATCATCGTATTTCCGATTTTCTCAATTCTTCTTAAAAAAATCGATACAATCAAAACATCATTTTGTTCACTATTGAAACACAGTAAAGAAGGAGAAACTCCGTCAAGTTTTAGCAAATATTATGTGTTTTAGAAAAAAATATCATTTTAATTGTAGCAGATAAATCTGGAGTTTAAAAAAGTCCTTGTCGAGTTTTTTATGTTTAAATTTCATTAGAAAATGCATCATAACATCTTAAATTATCAATATTTATTAAATTAAATTTGCTAACGTAGACAAATGAAAATAAAGGTTCAAGCAATTTTTCACTTTATTTATTCTTGTAAAATATTTTTTTCCAAATAAGCTCAATTCGGAAATATCACTAAATAAGAAAAAAAAGCTTGCATCAGATTTCGAAGCGTAAGTAACATTCGGAAGAAAAAGCGACAATCCCTTGTGAAAGATCCATTGAGACAGATTCTTTTATTTGTTTCCGAAGGCGTTCGTACATATAAGCATGAATGGTAGTTGAGAGGTCGAAAGAGCTTACCTCCTTTTCTCATTATTTCGATCACGTACACGACCAGCTAGCATTTGCTGGCCTAGTCAAGAGAAAATCCCTCCGTTCGTACAATTGCAACTGGATTGTGAGACCAAAATGCCACCAATTATCACTCGTACAGCCAATACAAAAGGACAGATCGAGGAAGACGAAGAGAGTGAAATATAAAAAGAAAGAGGTAAATAGAGTGGTAGAGGAAAGGGTGAAAGAGGCAGTTGGAAGGGAGGAAAAGAGGGTCGAAGAGATTATTTTAGTTTCTATGTAATTACACCGATAGAACGAGCTTGGATGTAATCCAGTACATTCGCTGTACCCCCGAATTGGAGAACAGGATAATACCTATGGCCGACCAGCTTTGGGATCCCCACGGAGAATTCGTTAACGCATTTGTATAATTATTACCGCGAAACCGTTAGTGGTTCAACGTTTCATCCAGGGATCCTCCAATTATCGCGTCGCGCACATTGTTTCTATTGGTAATCATTAAATCTGTTCATTTCAAACTTCCACCAAAGTGTTATTCATGCATTACACAAAAATCCATTCGTACCCCATTTACGGATTTGTAATGCTCAATTGATTTTTTCGCTTCATTATGGAACCTTTGATACGATTTACTAGAAGAAGTGAACTTTTGAACCCGTCCTTGAATCTGATACCTAAAAACTTCCTAGAAACGTAGCCTAGTAAAATATGATGAAATTCTGAAGAGCCCATTCCAAAATACTTGGAATTTTGCCATACCGAAGGCAATGAAGTGTTATTTAATTTTGAAATAATTATTATTGTCGCACAAATGTGACTTACGACGCTTTAAACTTCTATCAACATATGAATTTCCAAATTGGGTTAGGTTGCTGCGAAAAATTCAAGTCAGTGAAACTGCTCCCGACTCGGTTGTCAACTCGTAATCAAAAGTGGCGAATCTAGTTCCTCGTCGTTGAACACTTACACACTAATATTCATCGTTGTCTGTTCTGCAAATGAAGATTTCATCTAAAGAATGCATGCTACGCCAGGCAAACCTAAATTGATTTTTCCTACCCGTTTATACTACATGGCTATTTTCCAATGAACATCTTTTAAATACAAATAACACGACAATGCTCATTTTCGTCAATAAATTGATCTGCAAATATCGACATGTACTTGAGGTTATAATACTCGCCGGTTGCATCGACCTAGTTGTCTATCGATATCTACAGGGTGTCCAAAAATTCAACTTATTGCTCGAACGTGGTCATTTTAGAAGTCGTTTAAAACATATTATGCCTCATCGACTAGTCGTAAAAATTGAGTAGTTACTGAGTAGTTAGTAACTACTCAATTAGTGTGAATTTAAGTATTTTTTTTATTCCTTAGATTATGCAAATTTCGGGGATGCATTTTTTAAACGTTATCATTTACTTGCCAGCTTTAAGAGATTTTTGTTTAAAATCATCATTCATTAGTCAGCTTTGAGAACAGTGCCAATCGAAAAATTCTGAAAAGAAATGAAGTACTTTTTAAAGAAATTATTTGTATTTTATGAGAATCCTGAAAACTTTCAAAAAATCATAACACCTCATTTAATTGTTATCAAATGATCGGTAGAACGATACTTCACAAGGAATAAATAGAATTTCCGCTCACCCTGTATATTCACAAGAAAGAGAAAGAGAGAGAAATCGACGCGAGATAGGATAACGCTCAGCAAGCCCAGGGAGGGGAGAATGGGAATCCGCAGCCATCTACCGTGAACTAGTTGTACCACGATTCGCATCTCACTTAACGATAATGCATCCAATGACCGGAGCCATTCGTACGATATCAGGAATCGGTAACAAGCGCTTTGCCACGTTCTCGCCCTTGCCCAAAACGTACAACTGCTTCTTTTCTCGCGTTGGAATCATGGTTTTTCAACGGTAAAAAATAATTGATTTTTCTGAAACGTTGAATTGACAAAGGGATGAACTCCAGCAGGAAGTGAAAATCAAGTGAAACAAATATCGACAAAAATTGTACAATTACGACCCCGTTTTCAACATTGGCAAACGAGAATAATTCATAAATGTTATCGAAAGCCTACTGGACTACCCATAATGAAAAAAATGATGCCATCATCCCGCTTTAAAGGCTGCGCGGAAAAATGTTTGCGATGTCGTACCAGTAGTACAAAGTGAACATAGGTTTTTGGAAAGCACCGAGTGGCATTGGGGCCAGTACGAAATTTGATGGCCTCCCGGTCTATAGTAAAAGCTCGAGTACTATCGAGGTTCTTGGGATATGAGAAGCGCTGAGAGTAATCGAGAATGGACCCGGAGACTCAACTCGAAATGGAATTTCTGCAATCCATTCGATGATATAACCGGAAGTGGCACCGAGGCTCGAGTCACCAATGGCAAACCCTCGAAATCTTGAGAGAAAGGAAGAAAGACAGAAAGGGAGGGGGGGAGATAGGAAGAACGAGCACTGCCGAGTTTGGTAGGTGGTGTGCCTTTCGCAATTGGGGTCCATAACCTATTCCAGGGCGACGCGATTCTCCAGGACCCGAAATTCTTGTCTTCTCAAGCGTTAAGGCAATGAAGGTCTGGTTTCTCTCTCTCTCTCTCTCTCCCTCTTATCCTCTCTGGTACGTTCCAGATATACATAGCTAACCATCTCAAACTTTCGAGTTACGCAGTCCTTTCTATCGTGAGCAGGAAGGGTTTGGGGGAGGGGATAATGCTTTTCACCACCCCCAAAGGATACTTCCGTTGCCTCTCGCAATCGAAATTTGATTAGACGGGAACACTATCCGCGGACGGGTTCTCTATAGTAATGAACGAGAATGGATCCAACTCTTGATTCATAAGGATTACTGGGCGTAACCGAGCTTCGATCATATTACCCTTATCTCTATTATAATAGTCTTATCGTCCGATCTGTAATCAAAGGTCGCGCTACTGATATTATTATTCTAGAAAAGTATGAATGTGAATGAGCAAAATAAGCTGGTTTTCGTCAGGACATGCATTAAAATATTCCCACGTATTATCCAAGTACATAGTTATACGTTTAACGAAATTTAATCAATGTGTCTCTTCCTGAAAAGTATTTCGATATCGATCATATTATCAAACTTCCCAAAGCCTCTCACACTGAGAAAACCATATATTTCTAGGTACAAAAATTTGTTAACTGTTAACCAACGGTAAAGATGGATACGCCGAAATAAATATCTTTTTATATTTAATGAAACATTCGTTTGAGCTTCTGTATAGTATTTGATATGGACGATACATACATACGCGTACGTGTTGAGACGAAAAACTTAAAAATTCAATATCTCGATAACTATTGCTAGTCGCCAAAAATCCTTGTGGAAGTTCTGTAACAATATTAAATGGAAGGTCTATGGAAAATTTCAGCCTGATCGGAGGTAGAGGGGAAACGGTTTTTCATAACCTTACGAAAAAACTTGAAAATAAAATATCTCGTAAACTATCGCGAGTCGCCGAAAATCCTTTTAAGAGTTCTCTTAGAATATTAAACGAAAGCTCTGTGCAAAATTTCAACTGGATCCGAGCGAGATCCGGAACCGTACCCCAATTTCACTAATGAGAAGGGGAACGCGTGTCACGAGCCACCGTGACTCCCTCTCCTATCATTCCTTCTTGCGCCTATACGGCATCCTTACTTTCCCACTTGCTAGAAATTCAATGAGACATGTATCTCCAAAATATGCAGCCGTGATTTCATTGCGTTACCAGTTTGAAGGCATCTACCACGTGACGCAAGATCGTGACGTTGTCGAGCCCCGCGTCACACGACCATCATTTCAGATCACAATGACGCACGTGTACAGTCCCGCATGCAAACGCGTTATTAGTATATACGCGTATATGTATATTCGTGTAAGGCGTGTATATATATATATATATATAGACATATATATTCATATAACGCGCTATACATATCTATACAGACAAACAATAGTTATCTTCATAATTCATCATCGTTTGGTTGCAGGCTAATCGTTTCGCAAATAACGCCCATTATATCAGAGTGTGCGTGCAACGATGCATGATTTCCGTTTCACGTTCCTGTTAACTGTTTTTAAGCACATATAGCATAAAAATCGTTCCAAATACGTGTCTGGAAAATATGATGATGGGAAAAGAATTTTTCGTAATATTAAAAGCGCATTATGCCCATTTTAGTACGCAATTTATTGTTTTGGCATTTAACACGAATTGCCTTAGGAAGTAGTGAGAAAAAACAATACAATTTATAAGCGAGTTAAACTTTTTCCCTTTCAAAGGGGTATTTTTTTTGTGAACAAGTTGAAAGCATTCCAATTGTGTAATCAGAGGTTGCTACACGGGATTTTAATCATGACCTATGGCTTCTCCTGCAGTTATATGACATCAATGTTCAAGCCTCTTCTAGCGCCACGTTTTTCAGCTACCGCAAAAATAAAAACGGGTTTTCGGTTTGAAATTCGTTCAACAGTAATGAACATGCTCCAGATATGTAATTTATTTTCATACACGTAGAAACAGCATTCTAAAACGAGTTTGGTAACTGTCAGATCAATACAAATGCATGCTCATCAACGGGGATTCATGGACGAGTGAAAAGTTGCTCATCCAAATCTCACCCCTAAATTTCACTCGATCACGATTGTTCCTCGTTAGCCATGTACATCGAAAATGATCGTGACAGGTCCATCAGCGACACAACTCGGGCTCGATTCCAGCGAGCTCCCGAGGCTGTGTAAGTGGACCTTTGAATAAGTATTCGCGAGTCCTTGATAACGTATATCAGCTCTCGAGTGCACAAGTGGCTCTGCGGTATCGCAGGACAAGAACACCAGCGCAACATCGCAGTTGCTGGATGGTCCGCGTACGCGTATAATGATATGTTTCTCCCGTTATGCGTCGCTCGTATCTCGACTCCGCCAACATTAGAGTGTCGAATATAACTACTCGAGCAGAGGGTAGCTTTTACGCTGCGCGTCGCTCACTCCCAATTGCGTCAGTGACGTCAAAGTGCTTCTCGCTCTTCATGTGCGAGAAACGGCGGTATGAGAAAAGGGGTCGTCGGCGGGGGAGAGGGAGAGTTAGAGGGGTTGATTCTCTATTACGTTGCAACCTGTGGCAAAGCAGGCGAAACCTTCCGCGTGTGCACTACCACTGTTTCATTCAAGAGTCGAAGAGAGACGGGGCGAGAACGGCTTGGGGGAGACAAGCACGGGCGATTTTCCAAAGTAGTTACGGTTACGCCGTTGTCAGACAAGCGACAGCTTGTTCTATGTCGCCCAACGTAGCCCACGCTAACAGCAGCAGCGAAACGACGACGGGAAGCACCCAGAACTACCCCACAATATGTTTGAATGAGCTTTAGCAAGTCGTATTAATATCGAGGCTATGGGGAAACGAACGTCATATGCGAAACATCGGAGTTCGAATCGACCGGCGTACGGAATTCCTCTTGCTTACCCAGCGTGCAATATGTGGTATAAGCGACACGGGCACGTTGTTTCGAGCGCTCCTCTACATTAGTGGCGAGAGACCTCGAATGCAATTCCGAAACTATCGCGGACCCCAAAATATAGCAATAATTTTGAGAGAATTCCTAGTTAAATCATGACTTCGGTGGAAAAATGTCACCACCGTTTGATCATCTAAAGTATTTTCGGTAGTGAAACTCTACTGGCATTTCAGACGGGTCTTCACCGTTTTCATTCGAGGATGGTTGGCCATAGAGGAGTAATGGCCCAATGATGAATTGTCAACTGTCACTAAGAAAGGGCTCCTCGGAAGAGTAAAGATGGGCAACCGTGAGACGTATAAGCAAAAAGGGTATGTCTCCAATGCGCATCGCCGTCAATGTAGAATAATTCGAAACAACGATCTCGAAAGCTCCTTACTCTATACCATACGAATGGTAAAGACTGTTCTACACCGTGCGATGTTCTATCAGCGAACTCTGTTTCGGAGAATGCTCTGTCACTGAAGATGCTGCACGTTCAATGGGAAAAAGAAGAGAGGGAGGGAGGGAGCAGAGGAGGATTGATTGATTGATATTATTTATTATGCCCCAGGAATCGTTCGGACAAAGTACGAAAGTAAAAAAAATCTGTGAACCGAAGATCACCTTCAGCGGAAGGAAGAAGAAGAGGTGTGGGTCAAATAAATAGTATGAAATACAACGAGAGAGAAAAGAGCAATTTTTTACTAGCGAGCACAACGAATCTTGCCATGGGGGACGAACATATCTAAAGTTGAAGAAGAGCAGCGTCTCGTATCGAAATTTAAACGTATGCTGATACGCTGTAAACGAGCATACGCGAGTAGAAGTTTTGCTGGGCTGTACGAGTCACGTACAGTCGTATCCCAATTGTCTAGCGAGTCTATTTCTCATGAATTCCAGTATGACAGCTAAAAACGCCATAAAGAAAATGAATTGGACAAAAATGATAATCGACGCAATAATAAACGACGTCGTTCACAAGCTTGGTCTGGTCAACCTCATGAAAGAAATGTTGCTTGATCAATCATTCTTGTACAACCTTTCACAACGAACGAGAACTTTGCTAATTTGAAATTACCAATAAGTTATGGTTGGATACAAAACTATACCATCGAAAAAAGTATGGTTCACAACAACACCATAGCAACCATACTTTTTATGCCCTTTAACTCGAACCCCATGATTTATCAGTACTCTTCTCAAGTGATAAAAAATCGGGGTCTCCCTGTACTCTAGCAAGTGGCTAATCAAACTAAGCTCGTACGAACTGAGCAATGGCGGTTCTCGCGACGAGCTAGTAATATTCTAATTGATTTGTAATCCCGCCCTTGTCAATTCTCTGCCCAATTATTTTTTATTTCAAATATTCCTGTATTGCAATAAAAATGACATTATTAATACGATTGACGCCACCGTTGCAGTTTTCAAGTCCAATTCTTCCACTGACTGAATCAACAATTTATTCATCTTATTAATATCAATCGACTGTTGATTATAGAATACATAATTATTCACATAATTACGCATCTCCTTTAATTACGAATACATCAATTATTTACCATAAATAATTAATACATATGACGATCTGATTCGTTTGAATATAAATTTAATGATTATTTGAGGATAAAGACTTTATTGAAATAATGAATTAAGTAATGGTTGATCAAGAATTTATCAATAATTCCTTCTGATTATTAACTTTCCTTTGCCTTTCTTCGTAGAGTGCTATGAAAAAGAATAACGCGAAAGACTAGTAATCTATGATTACTCTATGGATCATCAACTAATGCACGTAATCCACAACTTCCCTTTGTGCGTGTTTTTTTTCGTATTGTCTGGCGAGCAGTATGACCGAGGTATTTCACTCCATGGATACGAGCATGAAAACTATAGCGTGCCAGAAAACGTGCGATATTCTTTTTCCCTGGATTTAAAAGTAAGCTTGAAAGGGCAGACTAGCGAAGGAAAAATGATGGAAAAAAACAATTATTAAATGTAACACGAAAAAGGTGGAATAAGGGAAAGGAAAATGGGGTACCCTGTGTTGATAGTTTCATGGAATCATCGTGTATATATATATAAAATATTTGAAGATACGCAAGTGGATACGGCCAGCAATGCATCAGTGAGTTAATGAGCAAACTTTAATATTCTCGTGCTTCGGAGAAGCAACCTTCAACCCCACGTTTGAGTTACCCCTCGCCCCCTCGCCATCTCTTCTTCTCTCCTTTTCTTTTCCTCACTCGCATTTCTTTCCTGAGAGTTAAACCGACAACGCTCACCCCCTTAATTTTCTGCGGTTGCAACTTTCGCTACTGATACCCTTTTCTCATCGCTCTTAACTGCAATACATATATATACATATGTACACTCATGCATATAATAGAATAACTATATCGCACTTTGAGACCAGGCTGGGAGTTATCCAGTTAGAATAGAACGGTACCACGTAAATATTAAATTACAAATGTGATTTTGCTCAAATACACACGTTCACTTTCAACCACTTTCCTAAATTTTGCAATAGCCGGTTCAGAACTGAAATTAAATTCGCATTGGTAACTCTTCGAGGGATCACTTTTAAACACTCGATGTCTTTCAGTCAGCATTACGTTGAGGGCTCATTTTTGGATCAGTTGCTTAGGTTCTCAACGTAATGAATTCCGATTTTTTTAATATATAGCAATAATATCATTAATAATAATGATAAATAATAATAATCGATAATAAACGATCTTTTTAAAAATGTATTATTTCCTTTTATTCCTATTATTTCTCCTATTATTCTTCAATAGGAATAATAGTACTTAAGAAGTAAGTAACATTGTTAAAAAATTGTTTATTTCTGTGTACATTCACGAAATCGTGTGACATCGTTTATTAACAAATTTTAACAACTGAAACTGGTGTATAAACAATTTTGTAAAATCGCTGTATTAGAATCGAATAAAATGTTGATCTTATTTGTTACTTCAATGCCAAAAACAAACCCAAATTTGGCTTTTTATTTGCAGACTCTGATTCGTAATAAGAAACGGCGATTTGGATTTCATTTTACGAGAATAAAACGAAAAAATTGGACGAGCATTTCCTTAATTTCAAATAACCATAATTAAATTCTTTTGCTCCAATGAGTTCGGTCGTTTGACCTACATCATTAAATCAAGAACGAAGACTCGTTTCGAAGCACTCTGGACGTGCAACAATGAGTCTAACGCTGTAATATTTGACTGAAGAGATGTCTAGACAGCACTTATCGACTTTTGCCCCGAGCAAATCGTGCGGTTGCATCCTTAGCCGTAAGATCGGTTCGTGCTTTTATAGCAGTTCGATAAATCCCGGGAAATTAAAAAAGTGGTTGGGGCGATGGAATTCATCCAAACTGCACTAATTAACTCTCAGCCGTACTTTCGAACACTTCTCAGTCGACGCTGATTGCTATTTCAATATTGAGAAAATTCCTAAATATATTTCAACATAGCCAAATCGATCTATTAATATCCTGAGCAATTGGATGCATTTATCGTTATCCCTAGATCCTAATTAATTATATGGAACTAAATATAGGTAGAACCTTTTTTTTATATCTCGAAAAAAAAAAACGAAAACAGACGATCTAATAAAAGTTTTTTCTGGCACGGAGTGGTTGAGTGGTCTTAGTTCGAATTGAAATGAAAGTGAGTCAATGTCATTTGTGTAAGGACTATAGCCATTTTTTTCCACACTTGCAGCACACTCGCTTGAACATTCTTCGGTCGGTAAAAGTAGCACTCAACTGGATATTAGATGTAACTAGAATGAATTTGTTTTTGAATGAGGGGAAAAAGTAATTCTGGCTCTGATCCTTACACATATTTGCGATGGATTAACCACGGAACTGAACTTCGAATCCGCCCTCGGATATTATTCGTTATGCTGTTATTGTAATGATAATGACACGAACGGCCAATAGCAATACTGGAATTTCATACACACTCCGTACTATTATCGCCATGAATAATTAATTATATCGTTCCACGTGATTTATCGGTCATCGTGAATATTGTATTCAAATTGAGAATTTATTTGCATAATTACTCTGAGCTCCTTTGAAAATTGTAAAAGGAGTCACTCTTCAAACGTGGAAGAAAATATTCGTTTGGAATTCGTTTGACAATCACTACTTTCCTCAAATATGTAGACTTTTTTTTATATGTGTAGGGAATAACTAAAAATAAGTTGTAAAATGAAATTTGTAACTGTCAGATTAATACAGATGGATACTCATTATCGGGGATTTATCGCTGACTGGGAAAAGCCCATGGTTAAAAGTTTCATTCGCAAACACAAATCACACCCGTTCCACGCATTCACACATTCGCATCCATTCTCATTCATTTCAAATCTCACTTTAGCATCGCTTGGAATTTTTTAATTTCTACTTTGCAGGCGGTAGGTACAGCAACCGAAAACCCGGAAATGGCCCAGTTTGGCTCTTTCATTCCGTCTCGGCAAAGCCAGTCTAGGATCTTTCCAATTTTTCTTTCCACTCGTTTCAGTACCTTATCGCACTTTTTAGTTAGACCGCCTTGGGTAAATTTGTAATTTGGACAGCTTTTGTTATCTATCCAGAGACATACTGAAAAACAAAAAAAATATCTTCTCGAAGTAAAATAAAAATCTGGCGGATTATTGCTGGGATCCATAAGCATTAAGGGAATGACGAATGCGTTCCTAGCCACATCGGTCAAGCGATCAAGAGTACACATTTTTAGCTTTGTTTCGTCTATTTTGATGAAAAACTAGCGGAGAAATTGGTTTTTGAAATTTTTCCCATAAATCTTATCGACCATCAAGAAAATTCAGTTGAACGATTTTCTCAGTGGCGCCGCAGCGGCTCCCATTCTGCGTTCTCACCGACTGCGCTTGCATCCTTCCGAAGAATCAATACATTTTTTTACTCGTCACTTATTCTCTGCGCTAATTCGTAACCTCCGCCGCTACGATAGTTACCGTAAGCTGCAGCAGGAAAAAAATGTCCAAAAAATATTCTAGAAAAGTTTTTTGCATTTTCCCAGTCTAATTTTGTACTGTCGACAAAAACTCGTGCATATTCGTGATCAGCAGAAAATTTCCGAGCAAATAGACCCTTTTAAGAGTTTAACAACGGAAAAAAAATTTTTTTCGCCCTCCCGGGCCGTTTTTCCAGAATCTCAAAAATCGAGATATTTCAAAAGGCCGTAGAGTAAGCTTCTTTTATTCTATGGACTTTCAATGGGGGAGTTTGGAAAAGTTTTTTGCCTAACTTAAACAATGGCGTTGGATTTATATCGATACCTCGTATAGTTTTCCCGGAATGTCCACTTGAAAAATCGCAAAAAAAGAGGCAAAGGGGTATGTATGGAAAAATTTGCAAAAATCGATGGT